>JAAGKR010003634.1:15763-71790 GCA_011419295.1 Clarias macrocephalus
TTCTAGAGACGTGTCTGCTGCTAGAACTCTGTGTGCCATTGACCTGCTCTCTGATCTGAGCTGCTGTTAACCTGCGATTTCTGAGGCTGGTGACTCGGATGAACTTATCCTCCGCAGCAGAGGCGACTCTCGGTCTTCCTTTCCTGGGCCGGTCCGCATGTGAGCCAGTTTCTTTGTAGCGCTTGATGCTTTTTGTGACTGCACTTGGGGACACTTTCAAAGTTTTCCCAATTTTTCCGACTGACTGACCTTCATTTCTTAAAGTAATGATGCCACTCGTTTTTCTTTACTTAGCTGCTTTTTTCTTGCCATAATACAAATTCAACCTCTTTGAATGAGAAGGTGTCCAAACTTTTGGTCTATATATATATACATACTGACCTTTTAATGCTTTAATTTAAACACAAACCAAAATATTAAATCAAATACACCAATAATGCGCTCTAATAAAGATGTAGACTGATGTCAATTGAATAACTCGAAGTGATTCAAATCGACGTCCTACACAGGAAATCAAATTAACTACCAGAAGTAAAAAATTCACTTGAATATATTAACTCATAAATAAACTCAAGGAGGAGATTAGATTAGATATATTAACTCAAACAGACTAAATTACAATGAACCTAAATTAACAAGTTCAAACATTTTAACTCAAATAGGGTCATTTTAAAAGTACAGTAACTCAAAGGGTCAAATACACAAACTCTAATACTAACGCAATTAGACAAAGAACATTTGAACATGTAGTTTATTTTATAGATTAATTGTTACAGAGATTAATTGTTAAATATTTCATTGATTATTTCTTACAATAAATGTAACTGTTCTCAAAAGACTTAACACAATAGTCTAAACCAATTATAAACTGTACGATATCAATAATTAATAAGCTTTAATTACTTACTTTTTCAATAATCCATTACTCATCTGTGAGCATTTGGCATTTGATCTCTTTGCATCATATAATAATAAATTATCTGTACATCAGTGATCAAAGATCAGTTGCTAATCAGTCAGTTAGTGAAGTGCTGTTTGTCAGTTAGTTCACGCAATTCGTCCGCATATAAAAGGAGTGACGTGTACACCGCTGCTGCCCAGATGATGTGGGGCGGAGCTGAGGGGGTGGCGGGTGTTGGGGTGGCGGGTGTAGCAGGTGGAGCGCATGGAGCGTGTGGAACGTGTGGAGCGCGTGGAGCAGGTGTAGCGGGTGGAACGTGTGGAACGTGTGGAGCGCGTGGAGCAGGTGTAGCGGGTGGAACGTGTGGAACGTGTGGAGCGTGTGGAACGGGTGTAGCTGTAGCGGGTGTAGCGAGTGGAGCAGTTGTGAAGACCAGCATTACACTACAGTAGCTCGGAGGAACAGTGTGTGGACGAGTTTACAGTGCAGGAGGAGGTGAAGGGAGAGGAGAAGTGCATGCTGGTACTGGAGGGGTGGGGACAGGCGCAGGAGGAGGGACTGGGCACGGAGGCACGGGAGGAGGCTGAGGAGAGGTGGAGGATGCACAAAAACATCTCTCTCTCTGGACTGAGAGCAACTCTTATAGTGAACCCTCTCTCACTTGGAGCAGAAAGAAGATCTGAGGCGGGGTGGAAGATACCAAAGGTGAGTAGAGTTATTGGTCTGGTTCTCCAACGAGAAGTGAAACTCAACTGGAAACTCAGAACAAGAACAATTTTACAATCACTGTATTTTACAGTGGCCTGTTTGTAAAGTTGTGCATGACTACCTGAACTACATGCCAGTTTATATATATATAACATTTTAAACTTTGCAATAATGTATGAGGGGCGTTCAAGTCAAAGCAGGACTTTTGATTGCACAGAATGACAGAAAACAGTTCTGAGAGTAAAATCTCTCTTTATTTCTATCTATAATCTCCACTGCACTAATGCACTTATCCCAGTGTCACTAGTGCTTGGACACCATCACAGGAGAAGGAGCGAGGTCAGGGCTGTACAGGGGGCGTGGCAATAACTCCCAACCGAGTCCCTGTAAAGTGCAAGTGGTGTTGGTGAATGATTGTGTGTACAGTTCACACACACAGATGCGTCTCTTCTGCTAAGAGTCTCATCACCGTACTGAACCTGAAGTCTTCTGTAAATGTCAATCCCGGGTTTGACTTGAACACTGAGACGACGTCACAAGGTGTGTGGCTATAACGAGACGAGGTGCCATATGTCACAATGCTATACTGAGTCCCTACAGTACAGTACAGAGACACTCGCGGTTTTTTGGGATGTGATCAGAGATGCACTTCTCACCAGACCAGTAACAGGCCGAGAAGGATCAGAATGTGGTGCGTGTGGTCACATGGGACAAGGTAGACTTCCACAGTTCACTATGCTGTGCTTTGAGACCTTTCACCATCCTCGCACTTCATAATCCCTGATTAAGGAGATCTTTCCAGCCTGGAGCTGCTCAGTGGATATTCGTAAGCCATATGAAAGGGGAACGCTTGCGATGCCATGGCGTACCAGCTGAAGCACGCCAGGGTCAGAGTCGACATTCCTGTCTGTGTTTTCCATCAGATGCCTCGCTAGAGAAAATGTCCACAGTGATGTGTTTATATACTGACTGCGGCCGAGGTTTAGGATTTGCATTCAAACAGAGTGAGTCAGACTCATTTTTGAGTTTTGAAAGGTTTTGGAGCCCGGACTCTTACGTGTTCGGAGAAACTCTTTTTAATCGGTTGAGTATAAACTGTAAATACACTGCGTCAGATCAACAGAAACATCCAAAAAGCAGTTGGACCGACTCCATCTTCATCTCCAGATGAACTCTTACAGACCTGCAGATTCAGAGAGCCTGAGGATATGAAGTGAAACGGCAGACGACACGTCGAGTCCATTACGCAGAGGCGCTGGAGGAGGGAGCAGACCGGACGTTAAACGATCAGAATTTAGCATCGCAGCATCAGACCTGTCTGTGAGGAGCCTTATTGCATTAGGACAGTGTGGAGGAAGACGAATACGAGCAGAGAACAGAAAATCAATGCAGCTGAGCTTCTCTTTTTGACACAGAGAAATACATTTGCTCATTTGGTCTGCCTCGTTCTCTCTCTCTCTCACACACACACACAATCATCATCAACATCATCATCATCATCATCATCATCATCATCATCCGGCAGATCCATCTGTGAGATCCGTCTCTGTCTGCTTCTGCTCTCTTCCCCATCACAAAACTGACAATCTGGCAACCAATGGCGTGGCGTGATGAAATACCGAAAGAAGACAATACACAAGACTCGATCAGAACTGGGTTAAAGACAAGCGCTGCTCCAGAACCAGATCATTATAGAGCATAAAGCATCAGTGTGACAACCAGAACAATCACTGTGTCTCTGTTTATTCTTAATAAACATCAGTAAATATTAGGGGCTGCATCATCATCATCATCATCATCATCATCAAAGCTTAAGATTCATTCTTGTCACATGGACCTTACAGAAATGATTTGTTCACATCTCCCAGTAAGGAAGCTTGGGTCAGAGCACAGGGTCGGCCGGGATACAGCGCCCCCTGGAGCAGACAAAGGCATTGAGGCATCAAGGCCTCAACAGTGGCAGCTTGGCGGTGCTGGGGCTCGAACCTGACCTCATGAACAGCAACCCAGAGGATGAACCATCTGAGCCACCACTGCCTCATCATCATCATCATCATCATATTTTTAAATGAAAAAATGGAACCAATGAAACAGGATACGGACGTAAAATCATCAAAAGGTAAGAAAAAAATTTAAAAAGGAAAAAAAAATGAAAAGGAAGAAAGCTTCAGTGAGAAGCAGGAACTCCGGACCACACTGTTAGAACATCAGGTCCACACTTATGATTGTATTTTTTACACAGAAACCATTAAAAAAAATTGACACCACATTGTCGGGTCCTTTAAAAGGTGTAAAGGGTGTTTAGGAGGGTATTAACCACCCCGAGTCCCGACTGTCTCACTGGACCACAGATCAGTTCTCTCTGTTAAACACAAGTTTTATTTTCACATTGTTTAAAGATTTCTAGAAAAACTGGTTCATTAACAGGTGGTATAGGAGAGGGGCGTACCGGGTGTGCACTGTGGCCTCGCACCTCCAGGGTCGTGGGGTCGAGTCCCATCTCAGGTCTGTGTGTGTGGATTTAGCGTGTTCTCTCCGTGCTCGGTGGCGTTCCTCCCTCAGTCCAAAGATTAGGCTGAATGTTTGATCAATTCTAAATTCCCTGTAGTGTGTGTAGTGTCTGTGCTTGTGCCCTGAGACGCATCTGCACCCTGTCCATGGTGTACCCCACCTCATGCCCCGGGTCCCCTGAGATAGGCTCCAGGCCCCACGTGACCATCATCCATTCATTATCTGTAGCACTTCTACACAGCCTGTGGGGTCCCTGAGGGTGTGGATCACGTCCCAGACACAAGGTGGCGTGTCAACCTGTCACAGAGCACAAGCCCACACATGAACCATGGGAAACGGCACTCAGGTTACAGCGCAGGTGAGATTCAGACCCCGAGCCCTGGAGGTGTGAGGTGACAGCGCCAACATTTGAACCACTTCCGCACTGATTAACGCAGTTAAACCAGCGATTTTTATCTTTACATTTGATGAATGTAGATTATATGTCCCCTTTGCTCCGACAGCGACATCATACCGATCTGTAAAGAGGGACGGATCGGTGCCGGCGTGACCGACCGCGCGGTGACCCCACTGACTCGAACGAGGTCCATGAGCTTTTTTATATCACCACACCCAGTAACAGAGAGAGAGAGAGAGAGAGAGAGCGAGCGTGTTAGATAACCGAGAGCGGAGGTGATGGTCCGTCGGCGTTCAGTATCACACTCTGGCGTTCAGCAGGCCTGTACACTGACAGCTCGAGTGATGAAGTGTGATCTAACACTCTCTCTCTGCTCATCAGTAGCGTGCCGTGTCAACTCCGCACAGATGGGAGCTTTTTCCTTTTAATCCATTACGTCCTCCTATTAACTCGCGGAAATATCCCAGAATCCCCACGGGCTCGTGTCCTGAAACAGAAACGCCTCATTTCAGCACCTCATTACTTACACACCAGCTTATAGATTTTTTTTTTATATCTCTCTTTTTGCACGCTGATCCGACGTGCTGTCGAGTTCCGACCCGAACAGGAAACCCATTTTGTTTTGTCCATCACTATCCAATCAGCCTCTTATTTCACAGGCTGTACAGTTAGAAATAGCGTGTCAGTAGTAATTTGGTGCTCACAGAGGTCTGTAATTGTCTGTTAGCTGTGAGCAGTAGAAGGATAACCCCTGTGTTTTTATCCGCCGGGTTTAGATGCAGCGTGATGGAGGAAGAGAAAGTGCTCGGTGCTGGAGCTTCATCCCGCCACATGCTTTAGAGAAGGAAATGATAATAAAAAAAAGGCTGGCGAGAGTCACGTCCGTCAACTCTCATGAAGAATTTTAACCAGCTGCGTTATTGGACATTTCAAATAAACAAACTCGCAGCCGGCAAAAAGCTGAACGAATGAACGAGTTGCAAAACTTCTTTTTCATAAGAAGCGTCTTCATAAACCTCCGTGCGTGCGCTGGTTCTGCTGAAAACGCTCCTCAGCACTCCAGAGAGTCAGCTCGCAGTCGCACACAAACTTTTGATTCAGTTTCAGCTTTCGCTTGCGTCTTGCAAAATTCCCTTCCTTCCTCCAATGTTTTTAATATACTGTACATTACCTGTCTGAAGTCTGAGTTAATATTTACTGTAAATCGTGTAACACCAGGCTTGTTCAGGCGTATTCCCATTATGTTTTCTTTCATAAAGTTAACACCTTTGTTAGCAAAATCGTGAAAACGCAGATATTCTACGAATAGGTGTGAAGCAATAAAAAATCTGTTGATTAATGAAATAAATATTATTTTGTATTCAGTATTTACCTACGGATACTAAAAAGTGCATTGGATAAGATTCAACGGCTGTCCAGTTCTGGACACATTATGCATGACCACAATGCTGCTTCTGCAGACGAAGCTCCGCCCCCAGACCCTACTGTGGTTCACTTAAGCATGATTAATTACGCTTCTGCACCAAAGCCTTCCCTGGATGCTGTGCTATGGGTCTACGGCATTGTGAACCTTCAGACTTGACTGTTGGCACGTTGGCAGTGAGGTTTCTTTGGCCCGTGCTGTGTCTCTTCACCACTCTCTGGTGAGTGTTTTCACAAACAATGGCGAGTTACACCCAGGAAGAAGAGCAGACGTTGGAGGATATGGTCAGGAGGATCTTCAACTCAAATTAAAGGAGGACGCATCGAAAAAGGAGCCAGAAATGTGACGCACCCGGTGGACCAATCACAGCTGTTGTGCTACGACGTCGGTCCTGGACGACCGCTGCCCTGCACTTTCTACTGCTTTCTCAGCTCCAAAGCACACCCGAGTTGACTAATAAGCTAATTAACAAGCTACCTTAATTGAAGTGGGTGTGGTAACATGGATATATATATATATATATATATATATATATATATATATATATTAGGTTGAGAACATCTGGCGCAGAGTACAGGGCTACGCGGAAGACTTACAAAGCACATGTATACAGTAGGTGGCATGATGGTGTAATTGTCCTTGCATTGCATCTCCAGGGTTGAGGGTTCGATTCCCGTCTTGAGCTCTGTGTGGGTTTCCTCAGGGTTCTCCGGTTTCCTCCCACAGTCCAAAGACCTGCAGATTAGCCTAACTGCCCATAGTGTGTGTGCAATGGATTGGCACCCTGTCCTGTGAATTTTACTTGATATTGTGTTTTTCTTCATTTATTTGTTTGTTTTTAAGCTTACCTGTTTACAGGTGTCATACTGAGATGTGGGCGGAGTAAAGGGTTTCAGGGGTGTGACTAATACAAACAAGCATTCTGGGCCACAACACAGAATCAGAATCAAATCAGTTTTCCTCATCTACATAAACCGGGTTTTCACATTCTTGTGTGACTTTTACAGTTTCGCCGAAATACACACAACTCTGATCAAACTCTGGCAGAAAAGCAAAGAAAAAAGAGAATATACAAACCTGGCCGATTGTTTTGAACACAGAACTGAGTTCATGAAAGTCTTTGGTGTGTGTCCATAGCAAAACAACTCAATTATAACACTCAGAACGATCCTTTCATTATTGAACCTCTGTTTCACGTGACTTCTAAAACAACTTGTGCTGTCTCACGCTGTCTCTCAGTGTCTCCTCAGTGTCTCCTGATTGGTCAGACGTTTTTGATTAATTCTCTAGAGCAGCAGCTGACAGGAGTCTCCAGTGTCAGATCGTTGTAACAGTCAAAGCTGAACCTGTAACTTAAAATTTTTTTTTCCAGCATTTCAAATCCAGAGGAGTTCAAGCTTTCAGAAAAACGAAAAAGAGTAGCCTCTGTGTGTGTATCTGTAACTGTGATGATTGTTTTCCAAGTGTTTGAATCATTTTGAATGTCCTAGTTTTAACCAAAGATGTAACGATTTATAAACATTTGACTTTTCTCTCCCTGTGTTGGATTGATATAAAGGCCGTGCTGCGTGCTGTCACGTTTATGATCAATAGTCTGACTTCATTGCTGTGAAGGTTACACGGCGCTCCCACGCCTGAAACAATACACAGATGTGAGAGAATGAAGGCCGGTGGACGCGTGTTTGCTTGTAATCTCTGCAGCACTTAGTGAAGCTGATTACGGCGCGGAGGTGCGTTTGACAGTAATGATGGATCGTCATTTCTCTCTCGCATGTTTCCGATCGCACTCAGCGGCGCTTTTCATTTCAGCCTCATTACAATTAAAGCTTCTCTTTAATGCCGCCGAGGTTTTCGCTCTTGTTTAATTAACCACGCCACGTTCTCTTACGGCTACGGGAGAACACAAAACACGCATCACGCCATAAATCATAAAGCTCCCAACACGTGTTAGCGACGCGGACGCTCACACACACACACACACACACACACACGCCTCATTAAAACCAACGTACTATTAAATAATTCAGGAGCTCCTGCTTTTGTTCTAACTGCTGATCCGGGGAAATGTAAGCGCTCCGATCCGTTTCAGCTCGTGAGCGCGAGTCGCTGATTAAAAAGGGTTTAAGCAGCAGTTCTGACCTGTAATGTGAGATCATTCCGGAGTTCCCCGAACAACGGAAAAAAGCTAAATGAATCGAAGTAATTAACTTTATAATTGATTGCATTATTATTATTTTTTTTCCAGTGTAAAGCTGAGAGGGTTTTAAGCAAGCTCAGCACAAACCGCACGCTCAGACACGAAGCAGCCGAACAGCGGGCCGGTTTAGCCGGAGGCTTCCTCTGTGTTTAATTACACCAGAACTGAGCAGCGAGTCTCTCACCGGACCTTTAATCAGTCCATCAGGAGCCACAGCACACTACTGAGAGACTCGAGGAGAGAGAGAGAGAGACAAAGAAAGAAACATGCACACTAGTATTACCGTCACTCATTTTTATTTATTTAATTTATCTAATCAGTTAATTTTGTGACAAAAGCAGTAAAAAAAAAACATACCAAATAATTCCCTATTTGCATGTAGGATAATTTATACAACGTGAGGAAATATACAATATACTGTCATTTAATATAAATTATATATATTAAAGGTCAGCTATTATGCAAAATTCACGGGCTTGTTCGTCAGCTCTTCTGTTCTCTGGAGGGGGCGTGGCTCAGCAGTAGCTCATTTACATAGACACAGAAACAGTGTGTTTGGAGGAGGAGGGAAACAGATGTAGACTGAGGAATATAAAAATGTATAAATCATTTTAAAAAAACTAATTTTAAATTAAAAAGTAGTTTGAATGAATTTATTTATCAATTGTGGGTAATTCGCATGTAATATGTTGTGCATAAGTATTCACCTCCTTGAACTGTTACCACCTGCAACTGAAACGGTCGCAATTAAGAGTTTCATCAATTTTTTGCAAAAAATAGCTTATACCATTGAACTGGAAGGACAAAGCTCCCAGATATAAGCAGCAAAACTATTTACAAATAAAGGCATAAAATGTGTGACTGCATAAGTATTCACTCCCTCTCTTCCCAGCAGTAATTGATCTTTTAAAATAAGCCTAAGGGGTTAAATGGAGGAGGCATCATGCATCAAGTGATCTCAAAAGTGTTTTACGAAAAACATGCCTAGACACATGAAGGACTAAACAGAGATCAAAAACAAAAAGAACACAGTACAGCCACGCCCCTGGCTCAGCCTCAACCACAGCCTCGAGTGACCAAAAGTCAGACACCAGGTGAAAGTATGGGAGTGTGTAGTGCATCCAGTGAAGAATAAACAGCTATTAAAAATGGTTAAACTCATTAAAAATGTATACATTTTATCGATATAAGTGTGTGTTATAATTTCTTTCATACGTTTGCAACTTCTAACAAAATAATAAATGAAATTTTTTAAAATCAGATTTTCAGGCTGTATCCAGGCCCAGTTTGGCAGCATGCCTAATGTTCTGGAGGTAAACCAAGGATGTGATCCATCTCTGCTCATCAAAATAATAAAAGAAACATATCAATTAATAAAACAGGAATAAAAGGAGCCATGTGGAGACTGGCTGATGGCCGAATTAAAGCTCGACCCAGATGCCAGATTTTTTCCCCCAGATTTCTTTAAAACAGAGAATTGGCTTCAAAAAGTGGAGTGAAATGGGAATTTTATTCCCTCGGTCACAGCGAGGAGCTTTAATGAGCCGTCTCTGTGTCTCTGTCTCTCTACTCGTGTTCACTCTTAAATAAAGAATGGAGACGAGACTTAGAAGAAAAATCAGAAGGACTTTATTTTGCAAGATTTGTAAAATATTAATATGCAAGACTTAGATGACTCCAAGAGCCAGACAGCACAGGGTAATGCTCTTCATCTCCAGGTCCTTTGGTCTTCATTTCAGTTCATTACAAAGCCACGTTAAGTATTACCATCATCACCACCACCATCATCACCACCACCATCATCATCACCACCATCACCACCACCACCATCATCATTATCATCATCATCATCATCATCATCACCACCATCATCATTATCTTCATCATCACCACCACCATCAGCACCACCATCATCACCACCATCATCATTATCATCATCATCACCACCATCATCATCACCACAATCATCACCACCATCATCATCACCACCATCATCATCATCATCATCATCACCACCACCACCATCCTCATCACCACCATCATCATTATCATCATCACCACCATCATCATTATCATCATCACCACAATCAGCACCACCATCATCATCATCATCATCACCACCATCATCATTATCATCATCACCACCATCATCATTATCTTCATCATCACCACAATCAGCACCACCATCATCATCATCACCACCATCATCATCACCACCATCATCATCATCATCACCACCATCATCATCATCATCATCACCACCATCATCATTATCTTCATCATCACCACCATCATCATCACCACAATCAGCACCACCATCATCACCACCATCATCACCACCATCATCATCACCACCATCATCATCATCACCACCATCACCACCACCACCATCATCATTATCATCATCATCATCATCACCACCATCATCATTATCTTCATCATCACCACCACCATCAGCACCACCATCACCATCACCACCACCACCACCATCATCATCTTCACCATCATCATCACCACCACCATCATTATCATCTTCACCATCACCACCACCACCATCATCATCACCACCTCCATCATTATCATTATCACCACCACCATCATCATTACCACCATCATCATCATCATCATCACCACCATCATCATCACCCCATCACCCCCACCTTCATCATCACCACGATCATCATTATTATTACCATCATTGTCATCACCATCATCTCCACCATTGACACAACGATCAACACCATCTTCATCCTCCTCCTCCTCATCATCATCACCACCACATAATAATTATCACATCAATGCAAAACTAAACTGAAACACAAGCTTAAATAGATGAACTAATCAGAAAATGACAGGAACAGGTGAAACAATTAAGGACGTGCCTGTGGTGCATTCTGGGACCTGAAGTCTAGAACTCTAGTGGAGGGAAAACCTGAAAAACATGACCTAAAGGTTTATGATGGAAGGTGCCGATATCTGGCCTCATTCCTTGACCTCCATAATGAACTACTATTAATAAATTCATAACATGTAATTAAACATTCATAATGCATTGTGAAGACTAACAAATCTATAATGATCAATATGCACTTATAACATGTTAATGAGCATGCGGTCTCTTTTACACTTCCTCATTCACACTCCTTCCTCACACACTCTCCTCCAGTCCTCACTCGCTCTCACGCTCATCCACTTACTGGGCTGTATTTTGCCTTTGAACACCAAGTCTTTCTTTGTGTGTGTGTGTGTGTGTGTGTGTGTGTGTGTGTGTGTGTGTGCGCGGTATTTTGCTGACTTCATGACTCATGTTGTTTGGATGAAGGACTCTCTGAACAAAGCAGCTCTCCCCCTGAGGCCGAGCTGCAACCTTTCTCTCTCTCCTCATTACCTGTGAATGTCAACAGAGACATAACTTTCACTGCCTCCCCTACACACAGCCCAATATCCGAGGTTACATGGGGTCATCACAGGTCACACTGAGGTCACTCAGGGGTCATTTTAAGGTCACTCTGTCATCTGAGGTCACTTTGGCTTTATTTTTTCTATTTGTAGTCATTGTACATGTCAGTCAAATTCACTGGTGGACTCAATTTTCAGTAAAAAATAAATAAATTAATTAATAAAACCATATTATATTATCAGAAATTGCATACTTTTTAATCAGGAAGTCATACTATAAAATTATAAAAATATAAGCTTGTTTTTATGAGCAAAAATCTGCATAACTCCGCCCAGTGGCCAGTTTGAGTGTGATTGCATCATATACATGGAGTGTTCTAAATCAATCATGTTTTCTGACAATAGCTCATAGCTAAGTATTTCAACAAATACCTCCTGAAGCTGATTGGGCAGCAGCTTGTAAATCCAATTATGAGGTCCAGCTGTCTGAGTACATCAGGCTCCGCCCCCAACATCTGGATTGGCATGTTGATGGTGGCCATGTTGATTACGACATGTTTTTGGAAAGTTATTTTCCAATTTTCCAGGGACATAGGAACAAATCTGAAGATTCAAAAGGTGATGTTTCTGGAATATCACGCAAGTTAGCTTAAAGATAGGCGGAGTTTAGTTATCTATATTGCAAAATTGTTCAGAATTAGTCAGGGCGAGGAAACAATTTTGCTTATGGGGTTCAAGGTTATTAAGGTATGATGTGAAGTGTACAGTGTTGCGCTATGCTGTGTTAGCGCGTCTCGCCTGCCAGGGTAGCAGGAACGAGTACTGATCAAATACTTGATTTGTTGTAGAGCAAAACAATAAGAGGAAGAAAACCCTTTTTGGTGCTTGCTAATAATATGAATACTGATACTATTAATACTTGTTGATTATATTACTGTATCTTTCTTTTTCACTGATCATTTCATAACGCTTCCTCACGACGCCTCAGCTCTCGTCACTCTGAGTTCCCGTGTCTTCCTGAGCAGAATTTCATCAGCAGAAAAAAAAGTATGTTTGTGTCTCTCATTTCATCACCTCCCTCTCTTTCTCTCACTCTCTCTTTTTCCCAAACCACAGGATGATCTCATCAGCTCAACAGCAACCCTGAAACATCGTTGACATTTCGGACGACCTCGCTAAAATTTAGTGGACCGTCAGTGCCGCCGTAAATGGAGCTCGTCCAATTTATCACTTAGAAGTGCTTTGAATTGGACTGGACTTATTATGTCTGATGTGTGATGTTGTTTCACTTCGCTAAAGTGCCAGAGAAGCTTCTGGAAGAGTTGTATCAGTGAACTCATGGTGCTGTTTTCATTCATTGATGTTTAAAAAATGACAGTTTGGGATCCAAAAAAAAAAAAAAAACAACATTTCTGCGTCATGCAACTTGACAACGTTGAAGTGCTCGACCAGTTTGCACAACAGCTGTGCCACTCAACTAGCATACAGTAAACACAGCTGGCAGGAGCTTAGCGAGCGACTACATAGGCCTTCATGCCTATGATATCCTAGATGACGAGATGGTATGTGCTCCTGGAGTTTTGCTGCACATGTTGGTGACCGACAATGAGAACAGGCCCAAACTCTTAAAACTCTCATCTGAAAGGCTACACAAACTTCACCCTTTTTCACATAAATCACCTCCGTCTATTTATTCTCCACCATGCAATAACTGGAAAAGGAAATGGAGAGCTGGAGAGCAAGACAAGCTTGGAGGCGTGGTGACATATTCAACACAGCTCCTAGTGAAGGTCAATGAAGCATCCTCCATGGCCCAGCTCCTGGTAGAGGTCACCGAGGCAAACTTTATGGCATAGCTCCAGCGGAGGTCAATGAGACAGTCTTTACAGCTCAACTCCCAGTGAAGGTCAGTGAGATAAACTTCACAGCCCAGCTCCCAGTGGAGGTCAATGAGACAGTCTTCACAGCCCAGCTCCCAGTGGAGGTCAATGAGACAGTCTTCACAGCCCAGCTCCCAGTGGAGGTCAATGAGACAGTCTTCACAGCCCAGCTCCCAGTGGAGGTCAATGAGACAGTCTTCACAGCCCAGCTCCCAGTGGAGGTCAATAATGCAACCTCCACAGTCCTGCTTAGATCGGCACCCATGAAGGTCTCTGCCCTACCACCAAGCCCAATTTTTCCATCATGCTCTGCTGAAATGGTTGTCCTGCCCAAGATTTCATCGCCTTGCCTTCCTGCCTGCCTCGCTGCCCTCTGATGATTGTTGTCCACCTCCCTGACTTCCTTTGAGCGCTGAATTGGTACCCTACCTCCCAGATAGCATTGCTCACCCTGTGCTGAAGTTCTTTCCCCCGTGTCAGGCTTGGCATCTTAAAACTCGATCTCAGGCTATTTAATGAGAGTCATGTATTGTTTTTATTACAGTACTTCCACCTGGTTTATGTTTGTTTTGATTGCTGGAGGCATTTCAGTTGGAGTTCAAGTTGCTTTACATCTGTTGCTTTGCCGGTGTGTTTATCTAACATTGAGCTCACGTTTATTACATATCACGGCTTATAGGTTACTTCCTGTGCCTGATTTAGTTTGGTGTTGTTCATTTCACGATGTTTAATAAAGAGAAACCTGCCCCTGCATCTTTGCCTCTGTAGTATCCTGACAGTATTGTATATATGCGATTTCAGTTTCATTTTAAGCTTATTACTTAAATCCTGAGGACAAGTGTAAATCTAGATTTGGCTTTTTGTTTTTAGAAATGAAACATAAAAAGATGCTTTTAGTGATGCAATTCAATTTATTTATGAATGTGTGGAGACTCCTTATTGAAATAAATAAATAAAGAAAAAGGTTTCTGGGCAAAGTGCCACAGTTTCCGTGTATCTACTAATCCCGATCACGATAAATCACAGCGTCTAGAGGAACTGGAGCGTCTCACACACTAACGCAAATGAGGTCAGAGGAAGGTTGTTGTCCTACAAGACTGATTTCTTGTGTTATAGGAAACTCCATCCAATCATATCCGGTATAGTGAAGCTGTGTTTGTTTACAAGGAATAATTTTTGTAACCCTAAAATTGAGGTGTCCACCTTTAAAATAAATAAAACATACAATAAATTAAGCTCATGTGAGACTGGGGTCAGGATAGGATTGTTTCTGCGGTACATTTGATAATAATAACTTGAGTGAATGTGAGTGTGTGTGTGTGTGTGTGTGTGTGTGTGAGAGAGAGAGAATTTGACCCTCTGCCCTGCACTGCTCATGCTAATGACTGTATTATTTGCACTAGGCGAGCGGGAGGAGAAGGAGGAGGATCTCACTTCCTGTCAAACACACAGCTCTGAATGCATAACGATAAAGAAGATGAATTACAAGAAGTGAGCGTTTGTCTTTGCTGTTAATTAACAAATGCCATACATGAGTGTCCTGAACAGTTTTTTTTTTTTTTCCATTTCTAGTTACATTTAACGTAACCTTGATTGTAGCAGCTATAAACAGTCACAATAATCAGTAATGCTGTCAGGGTGCTTGTGATCATAGTTAATACAGAGTTTCAGGATGACATTAATGTCAACAAAATGACGTCAAGTGGGTAGCGTTGCCCCGTCCACTAGAGACCTTTTTTTTTTCAAATTGGGGCTTTCTTGCATTTATTGTTCTGGAATGGCGTTCAAGTTAAACCGAGACTTGTGATTGGGTGGAGGCATTAAAGCAATCGAAACTCACAGAAGACTTTATTCATAGTCCGGTGATGAGACTCTTAGCCGCAGTAAAACATTTGAACGGTGCAAACTTTTAAAGAAGGACGTACGCCTGTGATGGATGATCCCGGCCGAGGTGGCACGAAGCTCACTGCAGTCGTGAACATGAACATTCAGTGAGTGGAACACATGATCCTTGAAAACCGACAGATAATCTGTCGCCAACTTGAGGAAGAGACACATCTGTCTGTGGGAACTGTACACACACACACACACACACACACACACACTCACACACACACACACACACACACACACACTTACTCACCAACACCACTTGCTTCCAAAACACACAATCATCTCCTCTGAACAGTTGATATTGAGATGTTTATCTGCTACTTCTGCTCTGTAAAGCTTCATAACGGATCTAATCTGAGGGGCTGATTGTTAATTGGTGATTTCTGAGGCTGGTGACTCTAAACTTGGCACAGTTTTGGTCTTGATTTCCCGGGGAGGTCTTCATGAGAGACAGTTTCATCGTGGTGCTTGACGGGTTTCACAAATGCACTTGACACAATAATGTTCTCGAGAATGTAGAAAATAAATCACAAAATGAAAAACATTGAATTTGAAGGTGGATCTGAGGTCCGCCACAATCTTGCTGGCCGAACCGCTCAACTTTAGAAGCAACCACAGCACATGCTCTCATGGGGTCCCCCTTCTGGTGAGAAAACAACATTACTACACAACCATTCCCATGCATGCCTCCACCTCCATGTTATCACCTAAAGGAAAAATTTTTTGAGGTTGGTGCAGACGCAAATGCACCACTAATACGACTCAATATAAACTCTATTATTTCTCTTATACTTTGTTCTTCCTGCTAGTCTTTTCTCCCGAGTGTTGGGCGCTGGATGAATACGCCAGGTCCAGGAGGTGTCCACATTCTGAGATATAAATAAGACAGGAGGCGGGACTGAGGAGACATACCAAGCGAAGACTCGTCAGTAATTTGCAGGTTGTTTTTAAGGTAATGCGATTGATCCTTAATGTGTTCTACACGCTGTAAATGATCGGAGCGGGATGGTATTAAACTGCAGCTGTGCTTGTAGCATGAAGTGAGTGCGTTAACTCGATTCAAAAGCACTCATCATAGTGTCTGTGAACTTCACACAGGTACGGATACACAAAAGCAAATGTTTGGAATTTAATGCAACATAACCTTGTTAATCCTGTAACCTAAAGCTAGAGGTTCTCTTGAACGCACTGAACAGCCTGTAATGTTAAACACACCCAAGGGCTGGAAAAGTACTGAGCATTCATACGCCAATCACAAACGTACAGTCTTCCCTCCACCTGTTACAAAGCACTGACGCTGGAGACTCCTCCCACAATCACCACAGTCATGGTGAGAGATGTTAAAGTCTGGGCTGTGAATGTTGAGCGAAACTGGAAGAAGAAAAGTCTGATGGGTCATGGGTGTGGCTAGTACATGTGTTAGCTAAGGCAGAAAGTGGCTAACTTGAAGACAGGACATGAAGTGCTTAGCTGGAAATCTGTAAACAATTAATTGAAAGGCAGGAAGTCTGTAACATTTGTAACAATATGATAATTTAACAATGAACAGCAAATAAGGTTTGATAAAAAAAGAAAACAAAAACAAAACATGAGCCCAACCTCTCAGGGACACTTTCACACCACAGGAGTGTAAATGAGTCAGCTTGGCCCTCACTCGTTATTTAGGGCAGTGGTCTTCAAACAGTGGTTTTCGCGAGAGGGATTAAAACATTATGATTATAATACACACTTTTCAGTATTGCAAGTAAATGCTATAAATGAATATTTTCTGATTTGTAAAGATATTACTGATTGAGTGTCAGTGTTTAAATTGAGTGTTTAAAAAAAGAAATAATTCGCGACTCGAAGATACGACATCACTGTGCAGCGACTGGCTCACTAGTTATCGCTACGGCGCACAACTGCATGTGGAAACCGCAACTGACGAGATTTTTTATATGTTATTGTGGACAGTTTGCTTGAGTCATCGGAACCGTGTACATCGACCAAGCATACGAGCAAGACACGATGGATTGTGGTAGCAGACGAATACACAGAGTTGTCCCGTGCAGCAATGGATGCACTGCTTCAATATGTACAATCTAGATATTTGTGTGAGCAGTCGTCTATCTCCGCTGTTACATAAATAAAATAAATAAATACACCCTTCCCACTGAAAGGTGAGCCAAACTTATTTTGATATATAGTAAATGTAGTCAAAATACTGTGAACAGCTTGTTATGTTTGTTGCTTGTTTTTGATAGTGGGGGTCGCGAGATCTTGTCGATCTTCAATTAGGGGTCGCTGGCTTGAAAGTTTGAGAACCACTGATTTAGGGGTCTGCAGGTTTATGGGCCCTGAAGTAGTTCTGACATGTCCTAACATTTGTGTATTTTTCTTACTTATGAACATATAAATGTTCAACTCTTTCACCTAGTGCAAAAGTAAATGTCCAGGATTGAGGGAAGAGGGACACAGATGATCTTATACACAGAAGGCACATTTGTGGCATCCTGTAAATATTACCATGCAAACAGACATTCAGGGTAAAACAGTGGGAACAGGAACAGTGCACTATGAAGGAAGGGTGTCAGGTTTGTAAAAGCCCACGTTTACACCCTATACACAGTCATACATCTTTCTGCCTCTCTCGAAAAGCAGTTCTTGTTTAACTCAAGACACAAGTGAACATCACATACCTGACATTTCCATGGAGTTTATGGCTCCTTACCATAAACTGATTTGCAATTCACACAGACCCTGTGACCAGCAGTGGTAACATTCCTGGCATCTGAGTTCAGTCCATGTGCTGGTCGTGTGCAGTCACAGGTGAAGCCTTATCATGTGGTCAACCGCTTAAAAAATACAAGAGATCCGTCCTGAATCCAGACCTCTGTTGTAGTCAATGGTCAAACTGTTTATAAAAAAGGAAAAAGAAACATAAGCATGATGATAATAAAATTACTGTCAATAATCATCAATAACTATTGACTATGCATAAAGACAACACAAACTTTTGAAATGTTATACAACGATTTATACTTTTTGCATTATGATTTACATTTACACCTTAATATCACAAACATCTGTAAGCTACATGAGGCAGCGTTTTAGGAAACAGGAGCTAAAGTGTTTGTGCTAAATAAGATTATAGATAGCAGGGTCATAAGCTAACCAAAAACTGAACCAAATAGCTCCCATAACATGAAGCTCTCCAACACGGGGTGAATATATTATAAACATTTACACCACAGCTGATACTGACAACCATCTGTAATCTACATACTGTGAGGCATTAGCTTAGCCACCGTGCGCTAACCTGTTTGTGCTAAGCTACATACGGCAGTATGTTAGCATGATTTAGCAGTGTAATCTACATGCTAACCAAACCATGTAAGTGACATTAAATGACAATGTTTCACATAAACTGGCAAAAGCTTGTGAGAAAATGAGGAAAAATAAATTAATATTAGTTTTATATTATCAGAATAAGGATTATATAAGATTTAATAACTTACCCATGGTAACAGTTTGCTGGATTCTCCTCCTTCGTTCTCTGTTGGAATCTCAGTGTTGTTCTGAGGTAAATCTAAACTCCGCCCACTGTCCAGAACATTCTGTAGAGCTTCAGAAACCTGTACAGTGAATAACATCTTCCACACGCGCAGGAAACTGATCGAATCTAGTGTGTGTGTGTGTGTGTGTGTGTGTGTGTGTTTGGGGGCGTGGCCTTGAATGTGACTGTTTCCCTGTGAACAGCGTGTGGGCGTGTCCTGTCTCAGGTCATTATCAGTGAATGAAGTGTGGCAGAAAGACTGAATCTCTCCTTACATTCATATAGATCACATAAACTGAGAACATTTATGTTTGATTAAGTTTGCTACATTTAAAAGTAAACACTTTAAACTTTCTATAGACGTATATGTATAGATATATAGATATATGGATATGTGTGTGTTCATTTTAGTTAATTTTAGTTTCAAAAAGATGTTCGGGGAGACTGAGAGGGCAGAAAGCGCACCGTGTTTATTTTCTTTATTTTACAAAAGCACAATGTTTTATTGATATGTGAGTTTACATTAACAAATAAAGACATAAATCGATACATTACATGCATGTGTTTGGTTAAAAATTATGGAACATTTTAAGTTATTTTGATGGTTACCATAAAAAATACAAGTGGTGCCGCCGCTGACACCCATGGTGCTGGTGCTGGTATGCTGGTAACCCTGCTGGTATAATTGCTGGTCAAGCTGGTGACCAGCTATGATGGTCTATGCAGTTTTTTTTTTTTTTTAGTTTTAAGTGATTTCCATTGATTACATTTTTAAAAAAGTGCATTTATATAAAAGGTTTGTGTTGTGTTTTTAGACAACCCACAAATATTTAATAAATGTAAAATAATGTATTTACATGTTTTTGGTAAATGGATTATTTTTGTCTCTTGTATGTAAATGCATTTAAAGATAAACACTACACGGTCCATGTATTTACATCACACATTATTTTAAGTAATAGCTATTAAAAAACAAGGTAATGAGCTAAAATTGCTGGTGGCCCAGCATATGAATCATGCTGGTCTATGCTGGATTTTTCAGCAGGGAATGGCTGGAAATGGTTAACAGGATAGCAGGGAAAAATTGTTAGATGAAAAGCAGAAACTCATTGGCTGGAAGACATGAAATAATTATCTGCAAGGCAGGAAGTAATTAACTGTAAGCTGGAAGTTTTTAGCAGGAACTAGATGGAAGGCAGAAACTGTATAGACGGAAGATGGGAAGTGCTGAGCTGGAAGCTGGAATCTGGAAATAGCAATAGTGAATAGGAAAAAAACTTCTTAGGAAAATGTTCTTAGCAGGAGGACAGAATGTGGTTAGATGGAAAGCAGGAAGTGGCTTGATGGAAGGTGGGAAAGGAAGTGTTTCACTTCAAGTCATAAGCTGAAAGGCAGAAAGCTGTTAGTTGAAAGCTAGGAAATGGTTAGCAGGAAATGAATTGGTTAGCTGGAAGGCAGGACGTGGCCAGCTGGTCCTGTGTGGATTTATGGCTCCTTTAGCCTACCAAGAAACTTCAGCCATGTGGAGACACTAACATGTGGAAGACGGAATGATTTTCCTGGAAAGTCCTGACTGACGGATTATAGCTGCAGTGATCACGGCACGTTTAACACGTTTAACACGTTTAACACGTTTAACACCACTGCTGGCTGACCTGATTGGTGTCTCTTCATCATCCCCCATAATTCACTGCTGCAGTGCTGTCAAGTCAAGCTCAGGAACCGACTCCCAGCACTTAATACCGATTCCGCTGATGGATTGAACCGTGACAGCGAGGCCAGGCGAGGCCAGGCGAGGCCAGGCGAGTAAAGCAGAAAGAAACACACTTTATTTATTAAAAACATCATAATTAACTGATTATTTACATACCACAGAATGGGCACTAATTAATAATTACTGTAACCTGTGACTAGTATGTTTTTCTAAAATGAAACAACAGTAAAAATTGAGGTAAAATAATGAATAATGTTTAGCAATAATGTTAATAGTTCTAATAGTTAATTTGAAAATGTTAAAATAAAATGCAGAAGTGCAAATGTACTTATTTACTTGTTTTGTTTTATTAATATATAAAATGAAGAATGATTAAAAATTATAATAACAAAGATTTTTATAAGAGGATTTAATAGCCAGTGTCTTGTTAAAAGAAATAATGAAGTGTAAATATTTGTTATTATTGTTTCTCATTATAACTCAAACTGTAAAACTGATACAAAAAACGAGCAATAACAAAATATTATTTTAATCACCAATTAAGCGGTGTGTGCGTGTGTGTGTGTGCGTGTGTGTGTGAAATGTGATTTATTAAATCTAACGTTATGATAATTCATCTTGCTATAGAATGCTGTAGTGACGTCGTGCAGAACGAACAGAACCATCCGTTTAAGTCACACGTCACTTCTGATTTATAAACGTATTCCTCGTTATGTACCGTCTCAGCTTCTGCTTCGTGTCCGCTGTCAGAATAACGCTGCGGAGAGGACGAATATCTGCTGAATCAGACGGAAAAACAGGAAGTCGGGATGATTTATGTTCGGGTTGTTAAACTCTGTGGAATAATTTTGGAGCTAAAATGAAATCTGTAGTTGCACCACTCGACCCGCTGATAGATCACGTCACTCTGAGATCTCCTGGCCTGGTTCTGGGTTCTCTAAGGAACTTCACACTCTGCTAATGAACCTGGTGCTGGTTGAGTGAGGAGAAGTGGAGATGAATCTGTCTGTTCTGATCAAGGCCTCAATGAAGCACTTAGTCTGGATCACTTCTAAGTAGTTTGTAAATATTTTCATGGGGAAACTGAAACATTTCTCCACTCCACTCATGTGTGCGTGTTATATTTAGCCACGCCCATAAATTTCCTTAAAAGGCAAAGCTCACAGTAAGCTCCCCAGTAGAAAAAAAATACACTTTAGAGTATCACAAATATATGGAAATCTTTGATAGTACATTGCAAATATACTAAGAAAAAGTTGTACCATCAGTTAATTTATAAAAATATACTAACATCAGGCTTTTACCAGAAATTTGGAATTAAACTTTAAACATACGTCAAATTAATTGTATTATAGTACACGTTCCGAAAATATATTATAGGAAAATATACTTTAAGTGAAAGGTCAGTCTAATTTTCTAAAATGTATTTTTGGTATATTATTAAAAAATCTGCTCGAAATAATCATTGTAGAAATGTACAGAAAGTATACATTAGAATATCAATTTGAATATACAGTAGTCTCAGTATATTTTCAATTAAATTTAAACATACTTATTCATAATGTATGCACTTAATTATGTTTATATTTAGTGCACTACTCCCTCTCAAGCTCGTTTTTGCTTCAACTTCAAGTGTACTAGTCATTAGTCTGGAGCAAGTACACTAAAGTCTGCTTTGGCACGCTAGGATTTAATATACTTAGCATCCTTTTTTTACTACAAGGAAGAAATATATTTTTATAATAATGAAAAATAAACCCGAAGAATTTTCATTTGCTTATGATTAACATCTCCAGCTTCCGTCTCCAGTTCTCCTGTAATAAGTGAGATTAGGAGCCTGTCTGAGGTGGACCGCCGACCTTCCACTCAGGAACTCAAAGCCTGAACACACTGAGCTACCGCTGCCCCTTAAAGTCTCACTCGAGTATCAAGTTCAGACGCGTCAGGAGGCGCTTTACATATTTAACATATTTCGATTATTCATCAAGATGAAGTATTACATTTATCATCCAAACGTCTACAGCATTTTGCCCATTGATCAGAATCCAAGAGACGAAAAATCCCTGGTCAATGAGCTGTTACTGTAACATAAAAAAAACAACAAGGTATTAAAATGCACGCCCCCTTGTGGTTCATTCTTTAATTAATTCATCCATATACAGTATGTACAGTACAATATACAACATACGGACATTAAACCTTTATACAGGTGTTTTCTATTTCTGCTTGTTTTCTGAAACTGTTAAGCAAATGACTTTCCCTATGCTATTATTATTATTATTAGTAGTAGTAGTAGTATTAATTGTATTATTATTAGTATTATTATTAATTGTATTATTCTTCTTCTTATTAATTGTATTATTATTATTCTTAGCAGTATTATTATTGTTCACGCCTGTTTCTTGTTCTAATTCTCTCTCACATCTCCCTCGTAGACGAATGTGAGAAATGCCATTAAAGTGAGAGACAGCGTGGAGAGACGGTTCATTCTCTCCTGATGTTTTATTTCAGAGAGAGAGGAGATGAAAAGGTCAGCCGTAAAAAAGACTGAGTTTATTTCTGACACACGAACAGTGGAGGGAAGGCGAAAGTGGATTTCTGACATTTGTAAGACAATTTCATTATATTTCTCTCTCTCACATAAACTCGATGAAATGTTTATTATATATTCATACGTTAAATATCAGAACGCACGGACACTTTCTAGCTGCATTCCTACTAGTCTTGTTCTGAACATTTGTCCACACGCATATTTTGTACAAACTGAACCTCCAGATGTCGGCTGTGGTGTTAGGATGAGTGAGGAAACTTAATTACGTGTGTAATGCAGTGATTTACATTTTGATTAAATGTCCTCGAATACTGTAGGTTTGATGGCGCAACAATCGCTGCCAAGTTTCACATAAATGCCCATAATTCGTCATAAAATTTTGCCATCATGATTTATGCAGACGTTTCTTCCCCATTTTTGTCTTCAGGGCTTAAATGCACTTCAGAAAGAAAGTTTCAGTTATGGAAATATCCTTTAAATGATATTGCAGCAATTTCGAAAACTACAGAGTGTTCCAAAAGTATTCGCCCCCCTTTACACGCTCCTGTGTTTTATAGTTGTCGCGTATGAAGGAGGAGCACGAAGCCAGTGCAGACGATGGTTTATTATAGTGGAGTTTAAACATTAATGTTAAATATAAACTGGAACCATAAAAGCTAAAACTATGGTAGGGGCTATGCCTAGAGCTAATGCTAATTCAAACAACAAAAATGGTACAGACAGTACGGTAACAATAACGGAGAGAATAACAACATTAAACTAATCACATGGAAGATAAAGAACCGACTGACACACTGGCTTTATCTAAACAAGCTGAGCAAGGTAACTGGGTCCAGTTGGTATGGAGATGAGTGCATGGCTCAAGCAGGACAGGGCTTTGGTCAGGCAGAGCGTAGCAAGGAACTGGCCATGATTCATATCTGGTGTAAGAGGTCATTTTGTTGACCTTCAGATGGTGTTGAGCAGACAGCATGGCTGGGAACAGTGCTGTGCTCTCGTCCACTTCTCTGGGCTCTACACGCTCGGGCTCCTATCAAAAGCCTTCCAAAAATTCCTTGGAGAGACTCTTTACAGGAAACACTCTTTTCATTAGTTGCATGAACACCAGTATATTTCCCAGGCTGGAATGCTGCTCCGAGACGAGGAGCCGTGCCCATAGACGAGGCGGTCCGTTGAGCCTGGAGAGCATGAACAGGATCCACTGCAGCTCCCTTGGCCTAGGATCTGCCAAACTCTCTGTATAAAACCAGCACTGGCGAAAAAAAACCCCAGCTGGGTCAACGGTCAACTTGGCAAGTCCATAAGTCTCCGGAGCTCCACCTCAGGGCGAAGACCGTGTCACGTCTCGGTGTATGGGGGAGGGGCAGGATGCACATGCCTTATTATAAAATAATATACATAAAAACTAAAACTTTTTTATTTTTTAAAACTATGGTTAGGAATTCCACTTATGGCTAAAGCTGGTCCAAATGACTATGGTAAAGGACCAGACAGACACAAGACAATGAACAAGCTGATCAACTTAACAAGGTTCGGGTGAATACAGCGTGACTGAGGTGAAGTGCATGATGGGAACTGATGCCCAGGACAAGTTTCAACATAAGTCTCTCAAAACACAAAAGTCAAAATCCCAGAAAGCAGAGACGAATACAGTACAGGATGGTCACGACAGTAGTGTTCGCATTCTTCCACTTACGTTTGGAAATGCAATATAATTTGATTTGTGATTGGATACTGTACGTGTCCTCGGATATCCAGACAATATCAGGACATGTCCTCCATCCTTCTTAGCAGATCATTTTTAAGACCTGCCCCAGATTCTAAATTAGACTGAGGTCTAGGTCTCACGAATCCCCCATAGTGCACTGCACATTTGCTGCGTGTGCCTTTGTTTTGGCTTGGGTCCTGTCTTTGCCACCGCTTTATTTCCCAAATGTATACACCAGCTCTTAATTCTGCTCTTGCTTACTTTGTCTTTTTCCCCCGCATACTCCATCTTTCTTTAATTAACTCTTCCCGTAGCTTCGTATTTTCCATTTTTGTCCTCCACGATTTGGTCCTGCATAATGTTTTGATCACGTTCGGTTGAGTTTGATGTCTGCACTTGACATTTCCTTTTCTTTCATTAAAAAAACAAAGCCCTTAATAACGAATCTGCACTTTTCTCCAGTATTTTGCTGTAAGTGACACTGTGCCGTTCTAACACAGTCGGGTTCTTGGTATTGAACGACCTGCTGGAGCTTTATTGTCTTACAGGACATTGCACTGTATCTGGCTCAATCCATCTTGATCCATGAAATGCATCCCCTTAACACGTGTCCTGGTTGATTGATCATTCGTGAACAACGTAATGCCCCGTCACACACAAACGAAGAACGCAGGAACGGGCTCGACACGGACAAATGTGTATTTATCAAACACAAACTACGTCCTCAATGTGTCTATCATGTTTTCACTAATTTCCTATCACACACATAATCATACTCTCACCAGTTCCAATGAGATCGAACCAAATAATGAATTAATTAGTCCAATTAGATCCCACCATGCTCCTTCCACGAGCTGGATACATTGTCATCGTGACCAGCAGGTTGTTATAAACGGCGCGACGCGCCCAGTGATTTTCGTTACAGAACGATGATGTGAGGATTTGGATCCAGAGTTGGATCTACCATGGTTATAGCGCGAGCCTGAAGAGGGCGCTGTGAGAACCCCACTGATGTAGCAATGACGCATTGACTCGGTCAGACCACCATCCCGTCCTTCCCGCCTGCCCCATGCTTGTCCCCAAGAGGTGTTGGTTACGCGGTTCACCTTTCCGGTTTCTCCTGCTCTCCTGCACACACGTTCTTCCTGCGTTCACCCAAGTTTTCATAGGAATGTGGTTCGGGGTCATGAGTGCGGGTATGTCCCGGTCCTGGAGTGTCGCTGATAACTAACTAATAATGAGTTACTGCTTTAGTGGGACTAAACTAAACTAATGTATAAAGATGAAGCTCGTGTAAACACTGGTGGACCAGTTGCCTTGTCTTTTCCCTTGTATGATCACTTGTTCGTTTATAGGTGTAATCAGTAGAGCACGTAAAAAAAATAAAAGTTATATTCAAGGGATAGATAGAGAAGATTCTATTCATATCTGATTTAAACTTTTCACAGCCAAGGACTCGAAGGAAATGAATTCCTCGGGCCTGCATTAGGACAGATTTATTTCCTGAACATTCTAAAAAAAAAAAAAAGATGTACAATAATATTTATTGCGGCCATAAAGGTTCCCGTTTCCTGATCTCTCCCCCTCCAGAACATTAATGCCACCTAAGCTGACGTTGTTTGAGTCCCTTCTCCATCAGCATTAAATCACGATGTTCATTTACATGGCGTCCCAGCCTAACCCGACTCAGCAGCGGAAAATATAATTCATGTTGCTGTTTGCCTCTAAACTAATTATAAAATTCGACCTTTAAAGTATTGTGTGTGACGAAGTGGGTAGATTTTTAATTAATCATGTACACTGTAATTATTCATCTCACGACATTCACTGCTACACTAATCAATCACTCTGTCCAGATGACTGAAACCCCTTATTGAGCACATGCTTGCAATATCAGACCCCTTCAAATGAATATTTTACCGTTTAGGCAGAGCATTAATATTCCTCGACCGAGATTGTTTTAGACCCCATGCTATGTGTTTCTGTGTTCTGCGTATTTATTATAGATTACGGTATAACTAAAACACTGAGCTTCAATATCTGGCCTCTTTAGAACCCTCTGAAACAAAAAAGGAGATGAAAGGTCTGGATAATTAGAAAGATAATGTTATATTTATTTAAAAAAAAAAAAAAGGAAAAAAAAGTTTTATGTGGAAGATGAGTCTGAGATTCAGACTATAATAAGATTCCTGTTGAGGCGTGAAACCGATTAAGCAGTCAAAAAGGATTTGTGCTTTGCATAAAAACCGAAGATTTCATTTCCATTTAGCAGAACGTTACTCATCTGAACGACACAGAAGGCTCTCTGATGAGGATGAAACAGTCTGGAGCTTTAATGCACAGAAATGTAAGAATATATGGAAATGAAATCGCGCGGCAGAGATCACTGGGGTCCAAGCACGGTATCACAGCCTGTCTGTCTGTCTGTCTGTCTGTCTGTCTTTATTCATCCATACATCTAGGAACCTCTGTAGTCCAACCGGTGGACCGTGGACACCATTCGTAATAACCCTTCTATTTATTTCCATTTTTATGACTGTGGTAGGACTCCGGTCAACATGCACACGTGGAGGGCAATTTGGAAATGCCAGTTAACCTGATCTGCATGTCATGTCCCTGGTTCATGACCAGAGTACCCGAGTTAAACCCAGACCCTGGAGGTGCAAGTCAACAGTGCTAAGCACTAAACCACCGCGCCACTGTGTTATACATATATACAGGTGAAACCAGATAATTACATACACTTCAGAAAAAAAAAACATTTTTCATTTTTCCTTTACTGTCAAACATTAAATCAACTTTTCCTGTTTTAGATCAATAAACGTCAGAATCGAGCGAGGGGGAATTTTAATGTTTTTTTTTTTTTTTTTACTTTCATCAAAGTCAGAAGGAAACATACACTAAGTTTATTGTGTCTTTAAACAAAAAGAAAACTCCAGATGATGCCATTCTGAGCTTAAGAAGCTTCTGAGGTTAATTGATTCCATCTGAGTTAATTAGTGGTGAACATGTGGATGCATATAACGGCAGATCTCAAACACAGAACTTCTTTCCAGGACCACAGCAAAAGACCTTGTGAAGATGCTGCTGAAACTGGTAAGACAGTGTGATTATCCACAGTAAACCCGTCCTGTACCACCATGAGCTGAAAGGTTACTCTGGGAGGAGAAAGACATTACTTCAAAACCACCATATAAAAAAAACTGACTACTGTTTGCAACTGCACATGGGCACAAAAATCTTAATTTCTGGAGACATAAAATAAAAATGTAACCCTTCGGCCATAATGATGAACGGTATATTTGAAGGTAAAAGGGCAAAGATTTGGTAGAAGAAAAGTCCAGGTATTGGTATTGGTATTTCTATCTCATAGACAGTTTGTGGGCGGCACTAAAAAAGGCGAGTGCGAGCAAGAACGCCTACAAATCTGACCCAGTTACACCGGTTCTGTCGAGAGGAGTGGAAGGTTACCCGAAACGTTTGGCCCAAGTGAAACTGGCAAGTGAATTGGCAATTCTATCAAATCCTGAGGAAGCGTATGTAAATTTTTGACTGATGAATGTAATAAAAAAAAAATCCATAAAATTCTCCCTTGCTCGATTCTGACATTTAACAAATGAAAAAAATATTATTGATCTAAAACAGTAAAAGTTTACTCTGGTTTAATGTTTGACAGAAAAGAAAAAAAAAACGTTTTATGTTTTTTTCTGAAGTGTATGTAAATATCTGGCTTCACCTATATATATATGCTGTATATATATATATATATATATATGTGTGTGTGTGTGTGTGTGTGTGTGTGTATAAAAAACATCACATAACAACATCAAACTGGCTCTCATCAAGACCAATTCAGCAGAATATATACAGTATATATACAGTGGAACCTTGGATTGCAAGCATAATCCTTCTGGAAGCAGGCTCGTATATCAAAGTACTTGTAAATCAAAGCGAATTGCTCCATAAGAAATAATGTAAACACAAATTATTTGTTCCACAGCCCAAAAAAAAAATAAATACATAAAAATAATTGATACAAAATATAAAGTAAAAATAAAACAAATTAAACTGCACTTTACCTTTGAAAAAAGTAAAAATAAGTGTTTCCGTAAATGTTTGTGCGTGCGGGTGTGTTTGAGAGAGCAGGCTCTGTGTAACTGTGTGTTTGTGCGCACACGCACTGTGTGTGTGTGTGTGTGTGTTTGAGTATGAAGCTAAAATAAGAGGAGAGGAGGAATGAGCCCCTCCCCTCTCCCTCTTCTCGTCTTATACAGTAACCCTTCCTCCTCTCTTATTTGAGTACACAAAGTGCAGTGCAGGCTGACACACAGAGAGAGAGAGAGAGAGAGAGAAAATGGATCTTTAACCTCTCTAATGAGACTTGCTTTTGCTTTACACACGTGCACACACGTGTTATAATAAACAGTACACACCCACGTGAAATGAGGACTTTGATGCACACACACATACAGAAACAAAATAAAAGATGTTTTACGCACACGTGTGGTCACAGTGTTGTAGTAAAAAGTACACGTGTGCACGGATGTTGATTATACCAGTGAGAGACGAGCACTAAGACTGAGCAGGGGAGACGATTACCCACAATTCCGCAGCGCAAGAGAGAGAAAAACTATTGGCTCATGATACATGATACTCGGTACTTGTAATCCAAGACTTGCTAGTTTTTTAAGTCAAAATTTCTTTAAAATTTTCGCAAACCGCGTTACTCACAATCTGAGTTTCCACTATATACAGTACAATATGAATTTCACAATAGACACTGTTACGAGAGCCCTATCCTGTTTCATGGATCTTAGTCATAATATCTGCACTTTACTTTCTGACCTCATTAGACTTATTGAAAATCTCCCACAATCTATTGACTTTGATAGGTTCAACCTTGGGCCGAGTCAATAATGTGCTGTCCACCATATAATGTAAATAATTAGGGTGAAAAAAAAAAAAAAAAACTAGGATCCTTCTATAGTGACCACACTCGGGTTTCAAAACGGAACACATCTGAAGCATACGCCGTAAATCAGATGCCTAATGAACAATGAAGTGAGGAGAAAACTCCCAGAGATGAACAAAAAACACTGGACCCAAAAGAGAATCCATCCTATTGTTTTCAGGGCAGTCATTATAAATAATGGACAGGGGTGAATATTTTCCACATTGGTCCCCTCATATCTACAGCACCAGCAAAACCCACCCTTAGCTTTAATACCAACGTGGGCAATTTCAAAGAAGTGCTTCGTCACTAGCCGTGTAGTGACACACAGGTGAAATGTCTCTCTCTCTCTCTCTTCTCTCTCTCTCTCTCTTTCTGTCAAGCTGCACATGCCATACCACTGAGTTACCAGTGATACTGACCCCTTCTGCCCACTGGACCAGTCTGATTCATCTTGCTGCTCCACTTCAGGTTGATGTTCTCATCAGAATGAGACCACTATTTGCTGCTAAGCATTTACAGATTTTTATAATATACTATATTATACTATACTATAATATAATATAATATAATAAATAAATAAATACAATACAATACAATACAATACATGCTTACCAAAATGTATATTTTGCAGGGAGGAATTGGATACAACTAAATTAGGGAGGAAATTTGAATATATATTTTTAAATAGTCAAATAAAATGAAAAATATAACCTAAAAATATAAAGGTAGTTGGTCAGTTATGGTTAGCTAGAAATATTCTTAATACCTTATTTTGTACTAGTTAAAATAAAATGCTCAGAAACCTTATGAACCATAAACTGATTTAACATTAGAAAAAAGTATTCCATCTATATTTTAGTCAGTTCTCCCACTTAAAAAGATAAGAGAGGCCTGCACTTTTCATCATAGGTAGACCTCAACTAAGAGAGACAAAATAAGAGAAAAAAAATCCAGAAAATCACATTGTAGGATTTTTAAAGAATTAAATTGCAAATTATGGTGGAAAATAAGTATTTGGTCAATAACAAAATTTCATCTCAATACTTTGAGATGGCGCAGTGCGTTACTGATGGTAGCCTTTGTTACTTTGGTCCCAGCTCTCTGCAGGTCCGTCACTAGGTCCCCCGTGTGGTTCTGGGATTTTTGCTCACAGTTCTTGTGATCATTTTGACACCACGGGGTGAGATCCTGCGTGGAGCCCCAGGTCGAGGGAGATTATCAGTGGTCTTGTATGTCTTCCATTTTTTAATAATTGCTCCCACAGTTGATTTCTTCACACCAAGCTGCTGGCCTACTGTAGATTCAGGTTTCCTAGCCTGGTGCAGGTCTACAGTTTCGTTTCTGGTGTCCTTTGACAGCTCTTTGGTCCTGGCCATAGTGGAGTTTGGAGTGTGACTGTTTGAGGTTGTGGACAGGCGTCTTTTATACTGATAACAAGTTCAAACCATTTATAAACAGTAGGTAACAAGTGGAGAGCAGAGGAGCCTTTTACATGTCTGTGAAAGCCAGAAGTCCTGCTTGTTTGTAGGTGACCAAATACTTATTTTACCAAGGAATTTCCCAATTAATTCATTAAAAATCCTACAATGTGATTTTCTGGATTATAGTTTTTCTTATTTAGTCTCTCATGGTTGAGGTTTACCTATGATGAAAAGTACAGGCCTAACTTGCACTATTGGTAGCTGACTAAATACTTTTTTGCCCCACTGTAGTTTATATAATAAGTTTTAGTCTGTAACCTTACCTTGTTTGCTGGTTAACTATAGTTAGTGTTAGCAAAATACGTTCTTGGTATCTAGCACTAGCAGTAGCAAATAGCCAACTAATCTTCATAAGGTCACTAAACCATAGTTTTCGTACAGCTAGTGCTAGTTTGCTAGCTAGGAACTTTCTCAATAATTAGCTTACTCGTTACTTTTGACCTAGCTACAGTAGATAGACAACAGGATAGATAGAAATATACGTATAGCTACTTAGTTGACTAATTACTGTTAGCTAGAAATGGTATTTATAACTAGCATGCTTTTCAATTAAGCTGCAAAAACGTCCCAGAAGGTTAGTGCAGGATGTTAAGTAAAGCCTAGTTGAATAAATAATAATGTTAGCTAGGAAGTAGTTCTTTTGCAGTGGTGTTGTTTACAATAGGTAAAACTTTTATGTCTCACTTGCTGATAATAAAAATATGGAACTACAGAGATGTAAAAGTTGGAATTCTGCAGTGGACTGGATTTGGATCTGGTAGAGTTTTTTTATTTAAATTTTTAGTCCTTCTCATTTTTGTTTTTTGAGACAGAGACTGTTTGAGAACAGTATCGATAAGCAATTGTGTATAAAACCCAGACCAGATAAAGGAAGGAGCTGAGGTCACATCGGCTCACATCCTCATCTGCAGGCATGGCATATGGATGATTTTGGAAAACATGAGTGTGATTACTCTACGTGTTCCCTCTGTGCAGATGGCTCCGTGACTGCAGATGTTCCCTCGGCGCTGGCGGTCCTCTCAGTGCACATGGTCCCCGTATGCCCAGAGGTGACGCCCAGGTCGGTGCCCATGGTGATGCAGCTCACAGCAGTGCCTTGAGGGTTCCATGCCTGAGCCGGTGCCCATGTGGGTGCTTCCCTTTCAGAGACACTGATTGTGTTTGTGCTTCTGGCTTCCTTCTGGCAATACACTGTACATCATAGGTACCAGGACCTGAGGAACTGAGAACCTGTGGCTACGTTTGTCCTCTGTGTGCAGATGATGTGCTTCAAGACCAGAAATAAGACTACGGGATTCTTTTGAAGTCTGTATATGAAACGGGAAAAGTTTTTGCGTGGCATTGCTTTTAAAACTGGGACTCTGGGTGTGTCTTTGAGTCCTTGTGTGTAAATGAGCCTGACTCTTGACTGGTCATAATGGCCATGGATTCAGTCTCATATCTGGAACTGGAGCAATTTAAAGTTACGTTAATGTGGGAGTATCTGTAAGGCCATATATACAATTGTGCTGGCCTCGAGTGGGCATACCTTTAAGAGTAGAGCTGTGTAATGGAGTTCATTTGTTAGATGGGTTTATACTGGGAGTGTCGGTGTGGCTATAAGTCATGGAAATGAGTGGGTGCACCCTTATGGATGCTAGAGTGTCTTTAAGCCCATATATAGAAGAAAAGGTGGTTTTAAGTGGGCATGTCAGTAGGAGTGGATACGTAGATATGTAAAATACAGTAGCTCTGAGGCTCTAATATTCACATTACCAGCCTGAAGTGATGAATTCAGATTTTCCTTTTACCCCAAAGTGACACAGATCTGATTTTTATAGCTGTCTGAACACACAAAGACAAAAAAAAAAAAAAAGGATTTAGCTATTTGTCACATGTACTTTAAAGCACAGTGAAATTATTTATTCTTTTGCATATCCAAGTTAGGAAACTGGGGTCACTCCGGCACCCCCTGGAGCAGGTCGAGGCTTTGTTTAAGGGTCCAACAATGGCTACTTGGCAGTGATGGGGCTTGAGCCACCGACCAGTCAGTCTACCCAGAGCCTTTAATTTCCGAGCTGATGTTTTTCAGATCAGAGTCAGTTTCATATGTGGTTCTAGATCGGATACATATCTATCCAGCATGTGGTCATGTGAGTTGAATGAGAGTGGGCAGATCACAATTCATGTGACTTTTCAGCCCTGTTCCATTGATCCGTCGTTTAAAATGAATGAGCGTTTGCACAAACATGATGAGTTTTAACAGAAGTGTTTATACATCAATGACGGATAAAAGTCACTTTTATTTTTTTTTTATGTATTTTCTATCCACTGATTTTTTTATCATGATTGCGAACCATCACAACATGCAAATGTGATCTGACCAAAAAACTGGAATTAAACAAGATGGTTTGTAATGTGAATGTAGACTAAGAGATTAAAATCTGAGAGAGTCTTTGAGTCCATATATGGGAATGGGTGTGGCATTGAGTGGGCATGGCTCAGTGGTTAAGGCATTGGACTGTGGTTCAGAAGGTCCCAGGTTCAAATCCCATGACTGCCAAGTTGTCCCTGTTGGGCCCCTGAGTGAGGCCCTTAACCCTCACATGTTTAATAAAATCCTAAATGTAAGTCACTCTGGATGAGGCCGTCGGCCAAATGCCTAAAATATAAATGATTACACTGACTGCACACTCATGGACATTATGCACACAAGCCACTTTAATACGACACTTTACTGCATATTTGCACACCCCTGGACATTCCGTTCTTTTATGTTCACTCCATTCCCACAATTCTATATTTTCTATTGTACAGCTCGGTTTTTCTTATTTCTCTTATATTTTTCTTACATCTTCCTATAGTGTATATTTTGTATCTTGTATTATACAGATATTTTATATTTTATTTTATTCTTTCTTAGTTAAATTTACTTATATATTTCTCAAATTTACTTTTGTTTTAATATTTATTTCCTATAGATATTCTTTCTTAGACAAGTAACTTTTTTATATTATTCCTATTAATAGTCTTGTTTTAAGGTCAGGGCAGTTGTCTAAGCATTTCACTGCATATCGTACTGTGTATGACTGTGTATGTGACAAATAAAATTTGAATTTGATTTGATTAGGATTTGTGCGCGTCTTTGAACCTGTATCTGAGAGCCACATTCATTTGCACATATGATTTGCGATTAGGTGAACATTTAATACTGGTGATGGAAATGTGGGCTGGCTTGTGGAAAGTTGCTGGGCGTAATATTTAATAACCATAATTATGTTTCTTCAAGTCTAAATATGCGAATGCAGGTGTGTTTTTGGAGAACGTTTCTGAAAATGGAAATGAACGTATTCCTGTGTGTGTTTGTTTTATTCAACATAACTTGTCATAAAAACGACATATTTGAAAGAGTAAATTTTATTTTGTAAACCAATGCCCTTATCATCATCCCCTTCCTGCACAGATTTACTGATTTAGACACATATCGTTCATTGCGATGTGGTGGTTTGTAGATAAACTGAGAAAAACAAAAAAAACAGGGAAAACCAGGGTTGAAAATAAATCAAATAAAATAAATGAAAGTAAGTGGATATTTTGTCACATATTTACAACAGCTAATAGAAACCAAAAGAAAAGATCAAAGGAACAAGAGTCGAGTAGTTGTTACACAGCATAACTGCAGAAGTGCGAAAGAGTCGAGCCTGTGAACGCGAATTGGGGCGTTTCGAAAAAACCGCGCGACTCTTTAATTAGACTGCGAAGGTCATTGGTCCCTGACGCGAGGTTAGTCACGAAAGCAAGATGGAATACAAGCGACGTAGTTCTGTAGATATAAACAATAACATGCCATCGCTGTTCAGCGTACAAGTGGATATAATACAAATTAATCACAGCACATACAGGATACTGATAGGTGAGAAATGCGCATTATGGGTGATGAACATCTTGGATGAACACCCTGAGACAAGTTGTCTTATTAAGGTTTGAAGTTTCATACACGGTGCTGTCCAAACCACAAAAAGAATTATACAATCATTTAGTCTAGAATTTTAGCTTTCAGGAGAAAATAATGGAGAAAGACTTCAAAAAGAAAGAAATGGAGCTCAGGACACTCCGAGACTGACATAAGGCCTGCGTTCGTACGCTATTATTCGACTCGAACACTGGTGAGAAGAACACTGAAAAATACACATGCTAGATGTTTTAGTTATGCGCTAACAAGAAGAAATGATGTTGGATATACAGCAAATGATACTGAAAATGCAAATAACTGGCCCTGATTTAAACATTTAAACATTCCCCGATTATTTATTCATTCACTTATTCATTGAATTCATTCTTTATGCACTCGAAGGATTAAGAAAGTGAAATATACCGAAGAATTTACACCAAGTGTGTGTGAAAAAAAAAGATATCCCAAAAGCATGAAGGTAATATAACGTAACATGGTTAAATACAAACAGCTCATTCATACATGATAGATTATTAAATATTAATCAAAAGTCAAACACAACTGCTTATGGGAAAAAAAAGAAGAAGAAGAAGAAGAAGAAGAAGAAAAAAAAAAGAAACAGCCCACGCTGCAAAGCCCCTAAAGTACTAAATACGATATTGCATTTTCACCGTTTGGTTTATTCCCGAGCTCGTTTTATTGGACATATTTTGCAATTTGTTTTAAAAATGTAATTAATTTTCTCTTTGTGTGTGTGTGTGGGTGTGTGTGTTTTTCTCCTCTGGCTTTTATTTGTCGATAAACGTCGATAAAAAGGGTCCGATCGCATCATGCGGAAGTCTCATGGCTTCGAAGATTAGAAAACGTATTTGTCTGTTTTTCTATGTACTGACTGTACTGTAGGTGTGGACATTGTCTGTTCGTACGCTGCACTGAAATGCAAAGATTCGCGTGAACAAAATCCGTCCTTGAAAAAGAAATGAAGAAAAAAAAGTCTGTGAAATGAAAAGAAAAGGGAAAGGACACTCGTGGGAAACCACTTTTCTGGCTTAATTCACGTAGTAAAGCCAGTAGATGAGGTTGAAAAGGGAAAAGACGCTGGGGAATATTATCCGTGACCATCGATCGATGGCGTTGACGTCCGTGAGATCTGGGATTTTGATTTTCAGCTGCGACGAGCGTCTGCGCAGTCGAGCCTTTTTGGGCTGCGCGTTGCGCTCCACGCTGTGCCGCCGCAGCCCACCAGCCTTCCTGTACTGGATCCCCGAGTTCTCCAACATCACAGAGGTGGAGTTTCTCGCGTCGCTGACGCTGGTGGTGATCTCGGTCCCGGCCACTTCGTTATGGATCTCCAGCGTGGTCAGCAGGATGTTCCCCTGAGAGTCCACCTGCGCAGGAGCAAAGAGCGCAATCAGCACCTTCCGTCTCACTGATCTACGATGAAGCTGTGAATCTATAATAGAGATTTTTTTTTCTTCTCTTTTTTGCAAACAAAACACATTACTCAAGTCTCTAAGAATAAGAATGCTGAATGGTCGATTCCTGATATCAGCACATCAGCATATTATGAGTTATAAAGTGAATTTCAGGACATGAAACATTCCGGCGAGGGGGACGAGCGTTTCAGGCGACTTCGCACAGATAAGCGAGAATGGAAATAATGTTTATACAGACATGAACAGTGCAACACAAGAGTAAAATAACAAATTTCATATGTAGATAAATTAAAACCAAATAAACATTTTCTGTATTTATTTTAGTATTAAAATGCTTATTTCACCATTTTAATACTCATTTAAATATTTCAATAAATGATCATTAAAAGTATAAGTTCTATTTTGTTTTTTTAAATTATGTTTAATAGGAGTTTTTTTTTTTACACTAAGTTCTTAGGTCACTTTTTGATAATCAGTTTTGTATTAATAGTTTAACAGTCAAAATTTTACCTATACATTTTTTAAAATAATTTTTTTTTACCAGTAATTTCTTAACAGTATTTTATGTTTATAAGTTTAAGTTTATAAGTTTCTAGTTTTTAGTATTAGTTATAACACTAATTTTAGCATTTGTTTATGTAAATGTAGCAATTTTTCAAAACATTTTTCGAACAAGCAATTGGCATTTAATTTGTTGATAAACAACATGAAACTGATAAACAGACATTTTGAGAAAATTATTACTGTAAACTAAAGGTTTAGCACAAATGCTGCACATCTCATTTTGCCCTATTCTGTACACTGATATTCATCCTCATTCTTCACACACACACACACACACACACACACACACACACACACACACACACACTGTATAAAGTATATATTATATATATATTTCATATATCATATTCTATCTATTTAATAGATTATATTTTGTTTTCTTTTAGCCATTTCTGTTAAATCATGGGTCATCTCCCACGTGAACTTTTATTGATTTTTTTCACTATACGCATTATTTCCTTTAGGATCAATCAATCTATCTATCTATCTATAATGATTTTTGGACCATCGGTTTGTGTTTATTTGCAATATCAAATACTCTTAAATACAAAGCTACTTCAATTTTCTTCTTTTTTTTTTCTAATGTCTTCTGTTGCGGCAGTAAATCTTCAACAGTTATTTATTATTTACGGTAATAAATACAGTATGATTTCTGTGTACTCCAGGTGCATTGCATAAGCTGAGACTATTGACTGAAAAGAACTGAGAAGAACATTTAAAAAAAATCTGACTAGATCTGTATTTGTATCTGAAAAAAATCAGCGCTGGTGTTATTTTCCAAAAAGACATGCTGCGTATGAAATCTCCTGTTGAGTTATTTTCACCCTTGAATCTTGTCTTGGAAGGATATATAGTATAAGTACAGATCAGACATCACACTAATGATGTGAAACAGAATCATGGGAACTCAGGACTGCTGATCAGAATCTAATCTAAACACAGAGGAATGGAGGAAGACAAAGCAGCGAGAAGCAAAGCGACTGAACATGAGAACGGAAGCAGTAGTGCGTTAGTGCGTAAGGATGAGAAACTACATAAGAAGCTATGACAATACACACACACACACACACACACACACACACACACACACACACACACACACACACACATGCACTCACCCCTTGTGAGTGACGGTGACCTTGTACCTGATTGGACTGTTTAACTCCAGACGACTTGCAATTCCCTCCCTCCTGAACAGACTGGCCAAAAAACAAACAAACACACACACACACACACACACACACACACACACACACACACACACACACACACACACACACACCACCACCACCTTTACCTTCCACACTTGCAGGGGGAAATCTGAATACGATAACGCTGGAGGTCTCAGTGTGCCGAGAAAGACAGATCAAAAGGGTGGCCTTCTGGGATAGAACTCATTTTCAAATGAACTCCATTCAGCTGAAAAGTCTCAGCAGGCTGTGAGGAGATGCTCACTGAGAGCTAATGTCTGCAGTGTTCTCGTGTGAAAGAGCAAAACATTTTTGAGAACATTTCAGGAATAAAGGTGCACACAATTACACACTGAAGGTCCAACTAATACACATCATTGAGGTGGGGTGATTTAATCAGCTAATTTCTTTGGCGTCTGTCCAGCAGGCCTGACACGAGTGCGTACTAAAAGTACACTAACTCAATCATGCAGTTTGATTTCAATGCTAAGAGCTTTGGTCTCGCTCTCTCACTGGCATCTGGTGTAACTCTATCCATCCGCCTGGGTCTAATCTGTTTTTTGCCTCGAGTTCATCGTCTTATCATTAAGGAAGGTTAGCCTTTCTTAAATTACAGCAGCACTGCGTGTAAAGCAGGTTTTACGGGATCTGGGATCTGTAATGCAACGCGATGACGCCGGTACGTATATGGCAGCGAGCATCACCTTGTTTCCATCGTATCTGGTCCGATCGTTGTTGGCTTTCTCGGCCTTCTCCGCCATTTTCTTCTGCATCTGAGGACCTCGTCCGAAGAAAATATAATTGACGAAGGCGTACTCCAGTAGGGCTAAGAAGACAAAGACGAAGCAGCCCATCAGGTACATGTCTATGGCTTTGACGTATGGGATCTTGGGCAGCGTTTCTCGAAGGTGGGTGTTGATGGTGGTCATGGTGAGGACCGTCGTGATACCTGTGAAAGAATCAAGTTTTAATATGAAGACATTTGTTTTTCAAACGCTCATGATGTGGTTAAGAAGTAGAACAGCTTATTTAGGTACGAAAAACATTGTTATGAACATGTGTACCAAATACAAATACTGAATGGGTATTAATAAGGAAGTAATTAAAACATTTTCACCACACACATAAAAAGGTTATTATAGAATAGGTTCTTTAAGGTTTTATTGGATTATGGGTACTTAACTGGTACTTGGCTAGTACCAATTCTACTTGTAAAATTTTCAGATATGGAAATCGGGAAAATATTTACAGCTCCCCTCAATGGGAAAAACCCATCCATCCATCCAAACATCCATCCATCCATCCATCCATCCAACCATCCATCCATCCATCCAACCATCCATCCAACCATGCATCCATCCATCCAACCATCCATCCATCCATCCATCCATCCATCCAACCATGCATCCATCCAACCATCCATCCATCCAACCATCCATCCATCCATCCATCTATCCATCCAACCATGCATCCACCCACCCATCCAACCATCCATCCATCCATCCATCCATCCATCCATCCATCCATCCTTCCTTCCTTTCATCTATCCATCCATCCATCCTTCCATCCATCCATCCATCCATCCATCCATCCATCCATCCATCCATCCATCCATCCATCCAACCATGCATCCATCCATCCTTCCATCCATCCATCCATCCAACCATGCATCCATCCATCCATCCAACCATCCATCCATCCTTCCTTCATCCATCCATCCATCCATCCATCCATCCTTCCATCCATCCAACCATCCATCCAACCAACCATCCATCCCTGTGTAGCATTGCAGGGACCTGGTTATTTCATAGCACAAGGTGGGGTACATTGTGGATGGGGTGCCAATTCATCACAGCACATGCACACAGTCACACACCCAATCGAACTCTACAAGCTTATTTTAAACACCAATCAACATACGGTAGAATGCATGTCTTTGAAATGGGGAACGAAATTAGAGAACCCATCAGGAGAACACACAGACAAGAGGTGAGATTTGAATCACCAACCCTGGAGGTACGAGGTGACACTGCTAAATTCTAAACCACTGTGCCAATGGGGAAAAACACAAACTGTTCTTAGTAGAACATTTTAGGAGTCCAAGAGTGAAAATAGGGGCAGTAAGATCAGGAACTACTCCGATTGTAGAACCTTTTAAATTTTCACCCATAAAAATACAAGCGAAAGAGAGATATACATTAAGGGGTCTGCATATATATAGATAAGGTATGCATAGAATATTTCCTGAAGAGGAGTTATGGCCACGCCAATGATTGCTTCAACTTAACCATGATCAGCTGGTCAGGAAGCTCATGATGATTCTCCTGGAGAAAATATCTGATGCTGCTAAATGCCTGAAAAAAATGGATGGTGATGCTGGGCTTTGTTAGGAGGGACATGGGGTTGGTTGCCTCAGATGACATCCCCTGCAATGTTTGCCTTACTAAAGTTAACAGTCATTTCTTTAGTTTTCTTAACATTTAAAGACACCAGATCGTGAGCCGGTCCACCTCTACAGTATTCCACGAGCTGAGACTGTCTTCTTCTGCAAACAAGAACAGATGGTGGCCAGACAGTAAGGAATTTCAGGATCCAGTAAGACATAGAGGTGTTGAAGACTAGCAGGTCTAGCTCAACTTGAGTCTATGAACAGCATACAAATGAAGGTGTTCTTCTTGTAACGATGGGTAAGGGCCGGGTGAGATCATGTCCTTAGTGGGTTTGTTGGGATTGTAGTTACTACTGTACAGGAAGCGCACAGTGCTGGGGAGATGATCCCCAACACACGATGACAGAACTCATGATCAGTCACTTCATGATGGCTGACCTGAATGCTTTGGAACTTTAAGGCATGGAGAGGGTAGACTTGAAGATCTGGAGAAAACACCTCAGCTCAGGAAGATTTTGAAGATATCTTTTCAGAATCTATGCAGTCTCTGAACACTAAACCAGGGATGTTATTAGGTCCCAATGCTTTGCAATGGTTGACTCTGGAGAGAACCTTCCCCTCATGTCCTGTGGACAAGTTGAGTTCCTGGTCTAGTGAGGGATGGGTGTGTGTCCTTTCTGGTACAATGATAGGTAGAGATGAATGAGTCTAGGTGGAAAGCAGCGGTGCTGGCATTGATGGTCCATCGTGAAACCTTGTCTAGCAAAGCACATGATAACCCAGGTCACTTGGTACAGTACATACACCACACATCTCTGGAATTAATAGACGTGCTTTGCAATACTGATTGCCTCTTGCATACTGCTTCACCTCCTGGAGCATCCGGGTGTTCAGTGGTTTATTATTGGTGTGTTCGACTGTAACATCATCAGAGCACATGTAGCTACTTATTCATTTATAACAAAGAATTAATGTTTGGTATCTAGCTTTTATACATCATGGTCCTGGTGTGCAGACAGTGGTGGCCAAACTCTGATCTGTTTTAGGTTTAGTGAAGCATCTAGGAATTTGTAACTGTTCTTAAAGCGTTCATTAACACTTCATTACATAGTTAAGTGGTCTAATCTTTCAAAAATTAGTTCTACTCGAAAAAAAACCAAACACTTATCAGTAACATAGTCAGGTAAATTATTAAAGAAACTGGAGAAAGATCTCAAACCCTTCTGATTTTATCCTCCTGTCTACAAGAAGTGCTTTGGTTCTCAGTGAACGATGTACCATCTCTTGTACCAAGAGAGTCCATTAGTGTTTTCTCACAGTTAAAGGGGTGCATGACTGTAAAAAGTTGTGATAAGCCTTGCTGTGGTGTGTATACTGAAATCCCACAATCAACTGCAGGGGATTAGGGAGAGATCAGTCCAAATGCATTTTAGAGTGACGATATGGGAATAGGGAGACAGGAGTGGGATGGCATAAGCCATGGCCCAGGCTGCGATGAGAAAAAAAAAAAAAAGGTGATGAAAAGCCTCATGCAGAAATTGGACTAAAAGTACATAGGAGGCTGTATAGCCAGAAAAGTACACTATGATACTGAGATTATTCAGAGACTCGGCCAAAAGAGCTGCGATGAAGTATTTCTCGTTTGACAGCTCGGCTCTGCCGCCCACCATGAATCTGGACAGCGCGGATGGCTGCTACAGATTGAGCTCTGTCACCGGGAGCAAAAGCCAAAAAAACGAGCTCTGCTTACTCAATGCAATTACACAATCGTGCTGTCAAACACGGCGGTGAATCAGCCTCTCGTCACGGCCGTGTGCGCGTTAAAAAACCTCTCGCCTGTTTACCGTTCTTCATGCTTTAAATCTAATTTCTGGTTATAACAAGAAGAACGTGGAGACTAGTGCATGTCTGAAGCACTTCTACCTGACAAAAACATTTTTTTTTTCTGAATGATGGACTTTATGCAGTATGTACACGCTATGTTCATTTTCAAGGCTCAGATCTTCCCCAACACCAGGATAAAATATCAAAAGCTGAAATATCAAGTTGCCAGTGATTAGAATTTTTCTGTTTATTAAAGAATGACCTCAGATACTTTAATCGATTAATAATTTTCTGTAATGTTTTGTTTTTATTATGCTACAGCTCCGTTCAGGTTAATGAGCTTCACCTCTAGGTATTATAAAGCGTTGACGCTGGAGACTCCTTACATAAAAAAGGTGAAAGTTAACAACGTCCATGTGAACAAGCTGTTGCTAGAACTTATTAGAACGAGCGCATGAATATAAACCTGCATTACTGCGGGAGCTGCTGCTAGACAATACATAAATAAATAAAACATAACACATAGTCATAAGACCTTCTGACCAATCAGAATCAAGAATATATATATAAGCACCCAAATTGCAGGAAAAATTGCTAAAACATTTGGTGCAACATTCATGAACATTATATGCACTTCTGTAAAGCATTTCTAGAGTCTTCATGAAAAGCTTGTGCCAAAAATGTCAAATAGAATTACGGCCACATTAAAGGTTTATTCCATCAGGTCAAGCCACTGGAGTTGACTTTGACTGTTAACCACAAAAAGAGGTAAAAAACCACTTTTTTGCACATCTAATGTTAGTTAAGACGTACTTTATTTTGGATTAACAAACTTAATAAACAACATTCGGCATTTACTGTGACAGAAAGCGAGGACGCCATGTCACTGGGCGAATATTAAGGTCCAATGGGGGAAGGGGGGCGGGGCTTCCACTAAGACGCACTAATGGATGGCACCCGCATGCACGATGGGCAGAAGGGAAGCAATGTTCTGCTGGGAAACCTTCGAGTCCTGCCATTCATGTGGATGTTACTCTGACACGTGTCACCTGCCCAAACATCCTGTAGCTGCAGACCGAGTTACACCGAGTCTTTCATGGAGAGCTGTTCTCCGAGTGCCATGCAGTGGTGCCTTTTAGCAGGATAATGGACCCTGGCACATTGTTCAGGAACGGTTTGAGGAACACGACAGAGTTTGATGCGTCGACTCCAAATCCTCCAGATCTCAGTCCGATCGAGCGTCGGTCAGATGTGCTGGGAGGCCAAGTCTGACCCATGGAGTCTCCACCTCCCCACTGGCAGGATTTAAAGGATACGCTACTGACGGCTTGGTGCCAGATACCACACACAACTTCAGAAGTCTAGTTGAGATAAATCCCACATTACTGTTATTAATACTCGGCATCATTACTGATAAAACAAGTCTTTATAAGAGCTGGAATAAAACCGTGCCGCACGTACAGTATGTAGCCCCTGTAAACACGACTAGTACTATTACTACAACACTTTACTACTACTGTGTCTTTCCCGTTTCTATTTATAGCCCAGTTATTGCCCTGCATCCGGCTCCAGCTGCTCAACAGCACCTATTGTGTTATATAATGTAATATTATATTACACCTAACGGCATCTGGCTCTTAATGAAGTAAACGAGCTCCAGCGTTGCGATGAGCTTCTCAGGAGCACAATAACTGCAACACGGACTTCTTATGACTTCCCATGTCGTATTGTGACATCAGTACAGAAGACAGCCGCTGACCTCTCACGGGAACAACACAACGGCAAGCAACAAATTAGCGCCAAAATCACTAAACGCATCATATTTATTGTGTTCCGGGGTGGACGTTGACTTTTGTGAAAGTGGCTCGACCTAATTACTATAACCGCATGTCTATTACATTCCGGCTCCCACAGGGAAACCGTTATCTGCTTAACGAGACACTTTAGCGTGAGCCTGTCCTACTTTCTGCAGCTACATTAACATTTAAAGACCCATTTAACATGATTCCTGGAAGCGCACCGCAGAAACGCGGGTGTGACGCCCCGCGCCGCCGCGCCATAATGAATTCTAAGAGAACGCAGAGGCTTTGTTAAAAGGGTCTTCCTGTTCCACGCTGTGTTTCCTCGGCGATGAAAGCAGGAACGGGTGTTCGATGTTTAACAAAAGATTTAACAAAAACTATGATTCATCACATCCTGGCTTTTCAGCCGGTGTTATTTATAGAGATCGCTAAGCGTGAACTAACCTGCTACTAGCACCTGGTACGCCGTGGTGGGGCCAAATTCTGATTCACCTTCTGGTGTCTCAGTAAATTCCATGCAGTCGCGCAGCTTCAAATCAAACACTTATATTAACTTCATTTAAATAAGTTGTCATTTTCAGGGACAGTACGGTGGACGTGCCACATAATCAGACATACTATGTTAGCATAGTATATGTGGAAGGAGTCTCCAGTGTCAGCGCTTCGTAACGGGTGAAGCTTTAATTTAAATCTTTCTCGCTGTGGGTGTTTGTCTTGTTAACTTTAGAAACAGAAGCTGCGGAAGGAATGATGTGAGAATTTTGCTTTATGGACACGCCGTAGCATTAATCGTGACGTTACCAGGAAGCAAGCGTGACATGGGCGGAGGTTCATTCTCAGTCCAGCAGAGAAACAATATGATGCGCAGACATGTTTAGATCCATCAGCAGATGTTCTGGAAAAAGACTTTGCATTTGGTGTTTTGCCCAAAAACTTACATCCAAGAAAGCAAAAGCAACACTTGTTCTTTATTCTTCAGCATTTCATGAGAAAGGCTCCGTTTACTCGTAAGCGCCGGCTGTGTGTCAGTTTTTACGTTTCACATTGTGATTGTTCTACTTGTTCAAATTGGTTTGACCTCATTTGGTTTATATGTAAACATACGTGCTGCAGTTATAATCGTGCTGTAATGACTCTGATTCAGACTCTGATTTTTAACTCTCGAATACGTAAACTTTGGTTAAAAAAAGTTTTACATCATTTACAGACTTAAAATTAAGACTTTTAAGATGTGAATATAGATAAAAGAAAATCCTGCCTTTTTAGTTTACACTGATCATCCATAAGGTTTGATGGTTTGGGCTCCACTTGTGCCACTGGGGCAGTTCTGATGTTCTGATCCCGACCCTTGGGGTGTGTGAGACCAGGATGTTGGCAGCGGATCGTTTGGGTGCTGTGGGTTGTGGTTCGGGACCTCTGTGGATCGGACTAGTTTGGGATCTGGGAAGTTTGGAGGCTGGGTTGGCAGTTCTTTGCCTGCTGGGCCCAGTGTGTAGTGGGCAGTGATGGCCTCGGTGTTCTGGTGCCTTTCGGTGGTCATAAGTACTGACATCTTTCATTTGATTGTGCTGCATTGCCTTTTCTGCTGGATCAGACAGGATGGGCTGGATGAACCTGGGGTGACCATCATCCTCTCACCAGTTTATAATTGATAATGTTGTTCAGTTCACCCAGCCATGGTCATGAAGCTGTGGTTGATCAGTGTAGGTAAGACATTTGACATTTGAAGATCAGATTTAGTTTTTGTATTTTGTGCAACATGACAGTGGAATCTTTTGCAAAGTGGATGGTGTTTTTTATCCTTCACTCACTCACTCACTCACTCACTCACTCACTCACTCTTTCTCTCTATCGCTTATTTTACACGGGGCCACCGAGCACAGAGGCTCCTATGGAGCATTGAGGTATGGCACACCCAGGTCCTCAGTTATCCTGCTCTGCATGTCTTTGAGGAGGAAATCGGCAGCCTGGAGCAAAGAAGAACATGCAGCTCCACACACAGATCTGGGGTGGGACTCGACCCCACAACCCTGCATGTGCAAGACCACAGTGTGCTAACGTGCTAACTGCTACGCCACCGTGCCACCTTATGTCCCACTAATATTTCATTCAAACTGTCAAAGAAGAATTCACTTTATGTATTTATTTATTTATTTATTGTCAACAAATGTAGTGAATGCGTAAAGGGAACCAAAAATGGAACCGCCGAACATGACTGCACGAGCCATTATTATTATTATTATTATTATTATTATTATTATTAAGCGACATGGTTCTGTTTCTCCCTGGAGGTGTTTTGTCTAAAGACTTTTTCCTTATGGATGCATTCTGTCAGGTCACGTGTATCACATCAACTGGACTCTCAAACATGACTCATGTAAAGACGTCTCTGTTCTCCACATGAATCAAGAAATGTAAAAAACAAGAATGTGTGACGAGAGCGTGTGTCACTCGAGCCATCCGGAAGCAGAAGGAGCTTAAAAAGGAGCCATGCAAGCAGGGGAACACCGTTGACATTATCCGAGCTTCTTGCACTTCCATTCGGAGCAGACGGGACTCCTAAAGTGTGTGTGTGTGTGTGTGTGTGTGTGTGTGTGTGTGTGTGTGTGTGAGTGTGTAATTTTATTCAGATAGCCTGACGGCGGCCTCACTAGAGCCGGATGTGGATGAGCAGGATGGATGGATGGCCTTCTCCTCGCTCTTGGCTCTCTCCGAGTCGTTTAACGGCGAGATTCATTGCGCCTCTGCCGCGTGCCGGAGCTGAAATGGAGCTGAAATGTAATTGTTTTCCAGCTGGATCGATCTTTGTGTTTTTACTGGGTTACCTGGCAGGAGCGAGAGGCCAAGAGAGCGAGAGAGCTGGTAATGATAATGGCAGGTGAAGTGAGATGTGTGTGTGTGTGTGTGTGTGTGTGTGTGTGTGTGTGTGTGTGTGTGTGAGTGGCCATAGAGATGTTTCCATCCCATAGTGCTCTCAGTTCACTGCTTAATGTCGTTAATGAGGAGAGTCTCACAAAATGTAAACCAGCATCCTGCACATTGTTTTTTAGCCTCTCTCACTTCCTCTCGTTCTCTCCCAAGCAGGCGCACACTCGAGTGTATACAACACACACACACACATACACACACACACACACACACACACACGATCTCATGAGCTACGAATCGTCTCCCTCTCCCACCTCTGAGAGTCAGTGTGTGTGATGTGGGAGGACGGATGAGTTGCCAGGTAATCAGCTACACCGTGTAAGTCACTTAGATTTAGGTTTACACTTTCTATTAGTAGTCCTCGGGTGTGAATGTATTGGCACGCCTGTACTGTACATCGTGCGCCATGAGCAGATATCACTCGGGTATTGAGTCATTAATACGGCTGTTTGTTATTATTTGTGGGGAAATTACATTAGAGCTGTTGCTTGGTTGCAGGTCTTTGGTGGTCGAGTTTTTTTTTCATTAGGAAGAAGTTAGATGTAGATTAGAACACATGTGGAGGGAAGTGTGATGTGGAATGTAATGATGGGAATAGCTGTAGATGAGGAGGTGCGAAGATGTAGATTAGGAGTCAATCCCTCTCTGGCAAGTCTTTGATTGGTTGAGCAAATATCGGATGTGATTCCACATTAGTGAAAAGTCTGTCTGACTGACTGGGTAGAGCAGTTCCAGTGACAAACAGGAAATCACCTGCACTACAGACAGTTTGGCAATAAAAACAATAATCACCGTTAAACTGCACTGAAATAAAGCCCTTGTCGTGTGCTGTTAAAGGACAATAATCACCAGGGGAGCGCTAACAGTAACCCTGACGGGGTCACTAAACAGTGCAGGAAAACTGCTTCATGCTTTTATCACCTCTAGGTTGGACTATTGTAACGCCGTACTGTTACAATACAAGCTTCAGTTAGTCCAGAATGCAGCAGCGAGAGTCTCACTAGAACCAGAAGATACGAGCACATCACCCCTATCTTATCTTCACTTCATTGGCTCCCTGTGAAATCTCACATCCATTTTAAGATACTACTTTTGATGTATAAATCACTAAATGGTCTCGCGTCTGTTAGTGTCTTATGATCTGCCACGCCTACTTCCATCAAAGGATGCAGGCTGCCTGTCAGTACCACGTATTATTAAAACTACAGCAGGGGGCGGAGCTTTTTCTTACAAAGCCCCTAAGTTATGGAATAGTCTTCCTATTAATGTTGGGGACTCAGACACAGTCTCAGTGTTTAAGTCTAGACTAAAAACCTGTTTATTTAGTGCAGCATGTTTGTAAATAGATGAGCCTTAGGTAAAGGAGCAGATCTGGGGGACTCATGGACGTAGAGTATCTGGTGAACTGGTATGTTTAGATGCTGTCCTCCCCACTCTCATTGTTCACTCAGGTTTGTTGACGGTGAGGTGATTGGTTGCTTTACATCTCAGTTCCCCCTCATGTCTGTGTTTCCTTCTGGCTCCTCCCTTTTAGTGATGATGTCATAGTTAGTCCTGCCGGAGTCCCTGCTTGGACTCTGCACTAAATATACATTCACCTTATACATTGTGTGACTGTGACCAGACCCAACTGTTCTCTCTCCTTCTCTCCTCTTCGCTCCTGCTCTCTCTCTCTCTCTCTCTCTCTCTCTCTCTCTCTCTCTCTCGCTACATGACACGCCTGAGCTGCCAGTGATCCAGACCCCCTCTGCGCTCTGGACCTGTCTGACTCATCCTGGTGCCCCGCTTCTGGTTGGACATCACATGATATGAAGGTCTCTGGCTGCTGCTGCTGTGGATGGCACCATATGGTCCGCTTGGTATGCGTGTACTGAATGAGGATGTTGGTTCTTCTTGGTTCTTCTCGATGACCGTGAAGATGTTCTTGGACTGCAGTCGCTCAGCAGTATAGGACTGAAATTCTCCGACAATGAAATGGGACTTTACGTATATTAACTCAAACACCTTTCTGAACTTTCTGAACGCCTCAGAGACTTCGTTTTGATTGTGTAAAGCTGCTTTGTGTCAATGTCCAGTGTTAAAAATGCTCAACAAATAACATTGAATAGCATTTAACTGTTTGGTGTGTGTCTACCTAAAGCCACTCTCGCAGCTGAAGCATCGTAGTTGATCCAGAAGGAAACCCAGGATAGGATGGTGATCAGGATGGAGGGCATGTAGGTCTGCAGGATGAAATATCCGATGTTCCTTTTCAGCTTGAAGCTGAGTGATAGGCGTGGGTAAGCTCCTGAGAGACAGAGAGAGAGAGAGAGAGAGAGAGAGAGAGAGAGAGAGACATGTAGTAGAGACAGACAGGCTATTTATTTCCAAAGGCAGGGGAGCCATGCTTTATGTTTTGTTTCAGTTTCTATGGCAATGGTAGTGCAGATTTGCCTCCGTTGCCTTGGCAACAGGCGGCCATGGTGTGGCGGAATAAATAGTTTTTTTTTTTTTTTTTTCGTCATGATTGGTTGTAGTAGCTCAGCCTTGAGTGCTCTTACCACCACAATGAGATGCAGAAGAGGAAAAAAAGTCAACTTCTTGTTCATGGTGTTTAATTCTGACAGAGCTGAGACCGCAAATAAGAGTTTACCACCTGAACAACACAGTCGAGTTAAACACTGAGGAACCACACACACACGCACACACACACACACACGCACACACACACACACACGCACACACACACACACACGCACACACACACACACACACTACTCTCACATTATTGAAGCTGCCCATATACACACAACATACACTGCTGAAGTGAAGAATGAAAGCAATGAGGGAAGGGAGGTAGAAAGGTAAAGACAAAAGACAAAAAAAATGAAGAAAGAAAGAAAAGATGAAACAAATACAAGATATGGGTTATGAGGAGGAAAAAAGAAAAAAAAAACAGATTACAGAAGCGATAAAGGACAACAGGATAATAAATCAATGAATAAATAAATTAATGAAAGAAAGGGTGATTTGTTTAGCTGTGACAATTCCTCATACACGTACGGAATATTAAATATGATTCTGAAGCACATGTTCTCTTTTCACTCTTCTCACATCATCTGATCTCTATTACATCATCTTCCTCCACCCCTTAGTCTAATATCTATAATGTCTCAGTTGGGTCTGATCTCTACACTGATTTTCACCATTACATCTCCATTACATCACATTTCCCCGCCCCCTCGGTGATGTCTGATCTCCATTACATCGTCTTTTCCCACCCCCTCGGTGGGGTCTGATCTCTATAGTGTCTTTTAATTTCCCCGCCCACTCTGTGATGTTTGATCTCCATTACATCATCTTTCCCCGCCCCCTCGGTGATGTCTGATCTCTGTAACATCACATTTCCCTGCCCACTCGGTGATGTCTGATCTCCATTACATCGTTTTCCCCGCCCCCTCGGTGATGTCTGATCTCTGTAACATCACATTTCCCCGCCCCCTCGGTGATGTCTGATCTCTGTAACATCACATTTCCCCGCCCCCCTCGGTGATGTCTGATCTCTATAACATCACATTTCCCTGCCCCCTTGGTGATGTCTGATCTCTATAACATCACATTTCCCCGCCCCTCGGTGATGTCTGATCTCTGTAACATCACATTTCCCCGCCCCCTCGGTAATGTCTGAGCTCTGTAACATGACATTTCCCCGCCCCCTCGGTAATGTCTGAGCTCTGTAACATCACATTTCCCCGCCCCCTCTGTGATGTCTGAGCTCTGTAACATCACATTTCCCCGCCCCCTCGGTAATGTCTGAGCTCTGTAACATCACATTTCCCCGCCCCCTCGGTAATGTCTGAGCTCTGTAACATCACATTTCCCCGCCCCCTCTGTGATGTCTGAGCTCTGTAACATCACATTTCCCCGCCCCCTCGGTAATGTCTGAGCTCTGTAACATCACATTTCCCCGCCCCCTCGGTAATGTCTGAGCTCTGTAACATCACATTTCCCCGCCCCCTCTGTGATGTCTGAGCTCTGTAACATCACATTTCCCCGCCCCCTCGGTAATGTCTGAGCTCTGTAACATCACATTTCCCCGCCCCCTCGGTAATGTCTGAGCTCTGTAACATCACATTTCCCCGCCCCCTCTGTGATGTCTGAGCTCTGTAACATCACATTTCCCCGCCCCCTCGGTAATGTCTGAGCTCTGTAACATCACATTTCCCCGCCCCCTCGGTAATGTCTGAGCTCTGTAACATCACATTTCCCCGCCCCCTCTGTGATGTCTGAGCTCTGTAACATCACATTTCCCCGCCCCCTCGGTAATGTCTGAGCTCTGTAACATCACATTTCCCCGCCCCCTCGGTAATGTCTGAGCTCTGTAACATCACATTTCCCCGCCCCCTCTGTGATGTCTGAGCTCTGTAACATCACATTTCCCCGCCCCCTCGGTAATGTCTGAGCTCTGTAACATCACATTTCCCCGCCCCCTCGGTAATGTCTGAGCTCTGTAACATCACATTTCCCCGCCCCCTCTGTGATGTCTGAGCTCTGTAACATCACATTTCCCCGCCCCCTCGGTAATGTCTGAGCTCTGTAACATCACATTTCCCCGCCCCCTCGGTAATGTCTGAGCTCTGTAACATCACATTTCCCCGCCCCCTCTGTGATGTCTGAGCTCTGTAACATCACATTTCCCCGCCCCCTCGGTGGGGTCTGATCTCTGTAACACCCCCTATTGTACTCGTGTTTCCCACACAGTGTATGTAGATGATGTTCAACATTTCTGTAATTTGGAAGTGGGAATAATTATCAGTCTGCCAGTTCTCTGGCTTTTCAGGGGAATAATTTATGCAGCGGGGCTTCTGCTTCATGAATACATGGATCGCCGTGTATCGAGTGCTTCTCTTTTTTTCTTTCTCTCTCTCTTTTAACCATGTGAAGACATGGGGACGTAATCACCGCTCCATCATCGCTGGTCTAAGCTGGTGTTTCTACAACATGCGGGTGAGGCACTTGACGCAAAGCCGGTAATTAGCCTTGGAATGCAGCGATCCCTGAGCTCAACCACGCTCGAAAATATAACACCCTCTCATTGTCACATCAGAATGAACCGGCTTTATTTGTTTATGTGTTTGTTCAGAGAAAAAAACATCAGAAGATTCAGTAAGCGAGAGGAGGTGCACCGTTCTTCTTCTTCTTCTTCTTTTAAAATAAATAAATAAATACATCATGTTCCTTTTTTATGTTCATGAGGGTAAGAAATCAGATGTTTTGTGACACAAACACGACTACAATTGTTAGTCTTGGGCAAAAAATTACAATTGTATGACTTTATAATATTTGTATAACCGAACTCTTTAACTAACCTCACGACCAAGGATCAAGCGGTTATGATGTTAGAACCAAACAACAGAACTTAACACCCCCTTGCTAGAACCAAACACCCAGCTAAGGTGTTAGAACCAAACACCCCTTTAAATTCTAGAAGCAAACAACCCTTTAAGGTGTTAGGAGCAAATAACCCTTTAAATTCTACAACCAAACACCCCTTTAAGATAAAAGAACCAAACACATCTTTAAGATCCTAGAACCAAAAACCCCTTTAAGACATAACAACCATTTAGGATGCTTTAAGAATAACCTAACCACCCTTCAGGATGCAAGACCCAAACAACGCTTAATGGCGCTAGAATCAAAGAACAGAATCAAGAACCATTTGGGATTCTGGAACCAAACATAATAACCTAACAGCCTTTGGAATGTTAGAAGCAAACACTCCTTGAAAACCCCCACTGGGATGCGAGAACCTGTGACTGAATTCAGGGTTTTGAGTTTTGCCCTGATGATGTCATTGTTGTTTGCACTGACCCTGCTGGGGTTTGAACCTTGCCTTTAGATTACTGTATTGGACTTCTCTGCCCAGTATTTGTAATTTAATCTCCTGTTTTATTTGCACGTGCATCTTCTTCTTCTTCTTCTTCTTCTTCTTATTATTATTATTATTATCCATAACAGAATGAAACATCACAAACCCTTCAGAATGCTAGAAGCAAACAACATGACACAACAAAAACCTTCCAGAAAGTGCTAAATAACCTGAAATTTTTTTTTCCTGCATTGCATCATGTTTAAAAAATTTTTATTTTATGATTTTAACACATCAGGTGTGTGTAAAGCTTCACCTGTGGAGAAGACGACGTTCCGCGACACCAGTTTGTAGTCGACGATGGAGAACTGAGGGAGCTCGATCTGGGACACACCGGACACGGCGTTGTCTCCTCCTCTCCAGTAGAACTGGATATCATCAGTGGTGTAGCCGTCTGTACAGATCAGACGGAGACGAATCACGGATACACGCCATTGCAGTAAGATTAATGATCAGGAATAGTGGATGTGGTGCGTTAGATGGTGTTTCTGCATCACAACTTGAAGGTCTCCAGTTCTCTCCTCAGTATGTTCTCAATAATTTCTCGCATGTGAGGTTGCTCAGGGTTGGTTGTGTATAATCCCCACCCCTCAATAGGGGGCTCCCGCATTAAGGCGAATACTACCACCATTCAGTCAGGCACCGTCACGGGCGGCACAACATCCCTAGAGAACAGTGCCATCCGCTCTTTCCGCTCACGAACGGCCATGACTGGCTGTAAAGTGCTTGATTGTTGTGAGAGCGCTAAGTGCCTCCCACCCCACCCCTCTCGGCCAATCAGCTCTCTCCAGGCCCCCGGCTGCGAGTGGCTGCAGCATCACCCGGGAATCGAACTAGAGGATGACAGGTGACACTTTACCACTGCGCCACTCAGGAGCCCAATGATTCATGTTATGTGTTTATCTCTGATACCAACAACTGCAAAAGTTAAACATGATTCATTTCTAAATGCTTCATTCTTTTAGTAGGAGTCAAAGTGACCACATCAGCATCACTCCTCCTTCTGTTTGGTTGATCCTGATGAGATTTATGGCTGCAAACTGTAGAAACTAAACAACGCCAAAACCTTACATAGAATATTTAAACAGAATAAATCAGTGAATCATTTACATTAGATTCAGCCATGACTCAGTGAATCGTTTAGAGTCGGTCATGACTCATTGAATCGTTTAGAGCCGGTCATGAATCATTTTCTCAACACATCTAGTGACTTTACTAAGGTCAGTGCACACACAAGTTAGTTGTTTATTTGAGTTCTTAGGAATCGAGAGGTGTGTGTGCGTGTGTGTGTGTGTGTGTGTGTGTGTGTGTGTGTGTGTGTGTGTGTGTGTGTGTGTTGTGTGTGTGTACACTCACAGCTCTCTATCTCCAGGGTGCAGTTCTGCTCGTCCAGCGGGTATCTCCTCAGGTCCATCATGCAAGCAGCAGTCGTGGTGATTCTGCATTAAACACACACACACACACACACACACACACACACACACACACACACACACACACACATTTAATCAGTTACCATAAAGTAGCCTAAAGCCCAAAAAGTATATATACTGTATATGTGTGTGTGTGTGTGTGTGTGTGTGTGTATAAGTATATACATTTATGTAAATGTCCTTTATGTATTTATGTGAGTCACTTCCTGTTTGATATAACATAACAGAACATGAATAGCTTTTGTCCTAGTTTTTGTCACTGTGTCCACACTAAGACATTATTGTTGGATTTTTTAAATAGATTAGACGTGAGGGCTAAAATCTAATATACTGTAGACACACTTTCAGCTCAGCGATGAAACCGTTACACACACAGTATTCAATTAGACGACCAGCTGAACAGAGCACAGAATAATTATTAAACATTATCACACTCATGGTCGTGCTGTTGTACTGAATATCAGCACGGTTCTGATGCAGTCTTAGTCTCGAGGACACAACCTGAGTACTGAAGAGATCACAGCCGTACTGATATTCAGTACGACAGCACGACCCCGGGTGTGAAATGGCTTTTATATAACAGTTCTACAAACACTATTTATCATTAACATATTACACTTTGTTTGTCCATTTCACCAGTTACTCTGCTCCGCCCACACGTCTCCTTCCACTGCAGGTTAGCGACAGTGTAATGAACTGGGGTGAAAGCAGCCTTAAAGTCTTACCGGTACTACTGTATGGACCCAAAAGGTTTACTTCATATTTCCACTTATTCTGATTTAGAATATCAGCTCTGTTAACTTTCCGGGGTCGAGTCCCAAATAGCGTTAAATGGAAAGCTAGTTAGCCGTAAACAGAACGCCACGGACGGTTCAGAGGCGACTCAGAACGAGGATTACTGCAAAGACGTGAGACGTGTTGTGTAAGACGACATAACATTATCAGATGTGTGATGGTGCTGAAAGTGCTTCTGTGACTGGGTGTGAATGTGGGTGTGGTCAGGTAGCTGCTCTCTCCTCAGTACTGCGGACCGTACAGACCGACTCTCACCCACGCTGAGACACACAGTTTGTGTCATTAACCACTGGGCAACACCTGGGACACGCCCAGTCACACACACAGTTAGTGTCATTAACCACTGGACCACACCTGGGACACGCCCAGTCACACACACAGTTAGTGTCATTAACCACTGGACAACACCTGGGACACGCCCAGTCACACACACAGTATCATTAACCACTCGACAACACCTGGGACACGCCCAGTCACACACACAGTTAGTGTCATTAACCACTCGACAACACCTGGGACACGCCCAGTCACACACAGAGTTAGTGTCATTAACCACTCGACAACACCTGGGACAC
>JAAGKR010003635.1:0-71782 GCA_011419295.1 Clarias macrocephalus
GCTTTCCTTCTCTCTCCCTGAGAGATTCTCTGCTATCCCTGCAGTGCTCTCATGCATACAGATCACTCTGTGCCTCACCGCCTCTCTCTCTCTCTCTCGCTCTCTCATACACAGCGGAAAGTTTTCAGTGTTCTGCCTTCCCCAGGCCTGTCGTAGGGGTTAACTCTCAGCTTCCGCTAAGCAGCTGGATTCTTGCCAGACTGAGGGATTCTGGGAAAGGCAAGCCTTGCCAAGTACAAACTGCCAACATTAAGCAGGCCTGACAGGCCCCTCTCCTCCTCCAAGCCTGGCAGTGGTTCAAAGTGCTCTTTCATTTGAGACGCTGGCGGGCAGCCAAATGCATGCAGATTTACTTTACCTATTCTCAGATGGAGCTGATAGAGGCCGCCTGCCGTTGCCATGGGGACTGCAGGCTGCTGGAGCAGCTCTGCGAGTTACTGCCTCCCTTGGGCTCCTTATATGTGCGTATCTAGTACAGACTGCTCAGTAAGCTGCATATGTATGACTTTCCCTTACACCGCCTTTCTCTTTCTCTCCTTTTTTTAAATTGTTGGAAAGAATTTAACCTTTCACAATATCGCTGGAGCTCAGCCGAGACAGCTGGGTGCTTATGTTTTCTTACTTTCAAAAATGGATGTGGCTAAAAGAATTAATGAAACAATAATTACACAGCGTTTTATCTAATAGAGATCACTACTCAAACAATAACAGCAGATCAAAAGCATATCCGATGCAGTATATTATCATCAACGGCATACTAAAAAGCATGCTGAGTGCTAAAACCTATCGTATCCAGCATTGGTGATTGCAGAATGTCTACAGCATCATTCACACTTCCTGTACACTGTAGATCCATGTGAGAAATAAAACCATTCTATGTAAAGCTACTGAAATGCTTTCTTTTGTAGCAACATTGCTCGAAGCCACAGTTTATTTCCTGCTCATTCATTATGTTGTTTTCCTGAATTCATGTCATAAAAAATTATGCATGGAAAGCAATGGAGGAATTTGTCATATTGCGTAACATAGTACTGACAGGTTCACAATACCAGGAAGACATCTGCCCATGCATAACACACCCTTAACTGCACAGTCACCTACAGAGCGGATACCGACATCAGTATTCTGGTCCGTGGCATGTCGTGTCACCCTGACAGAGCTGGAGTTCAAACACAAGCACACATATTGTAGTTATTTATAGTCCAGAACTATTTGTCTCTCTCAAAGGGCATTCTTTCCACAGTCTTGTATGTTACTTAATGGGACGAAACAATACTATACACTGCTATTCAATTTAGAAGGAATATATTTAACATATATCTTTATTTGTTAAATTTTTTAACCAAAGTAAAAATCATGGGAAAAGTCACAAGCTGTATTTGTGATTAATGCCAGCCAATATCTTGAGTGAAGTAATGTGGGCTTTTGTATCGGCACACTGCTTGAGGAATGTAAAGAAGCAAAACTGAACACTACTGAATACCAGTATTAAACTGTACAATATGCCGTGGGGAAATCAGGGGACTATGCTGAGCAATGGAATTATGTCCTGACTGTTATATAAGACTTAACTTCAGTGCATGTGTTCCCAAAAAGTACACAAGGCAACATTACAGACCAAGCTGTGTGATTTTTTCTTCTTTTTTTTAGGGATTTGTCAATACCTTGAATGCTCCAGTTGGCTGTCATTGACTGTTGCTATGGCAACTTGCCTTACTCCATCAGGCTGTGCTGGATGCCTTGTAGATTTCTGGTTGTTAGAGATCTGTTCCTGCAGCCTGACATTTCCTGCAGAGCAGAAGGAAAAAAAAAAAAAAAACAACAACACTGGCTTAATCAGCCTGAGCAGCACGCACCTGCATCACTCAGCATTTTACTCAGTCCAGGCACACATAGTGATTCATCACAGATTTGCATCATGACCAAAAATGCTTCCGGGTTCCAGTAATTACTGCCTCTGGCATTCGAAAATGTGTGTCGGGAACTTGTGCATATTTCTAAATTTGAAATCCAAATTAGGTACATGTTTATTTTCTTGTGAAGTTAGCGACTTTAAATGGGAGAAAAGTTTCTATTGGTGAAACTTCATCACACAGATGTTTGTCAAGGGAGGGCAAAATATAACTCTGGCCAGGTTCCAAAGAGCCCCTTTAGTGCCCTAGGAGATTTGTAAGAAGAATGTTCACTAAAGGCAGACAAGTGAAAAACAAAGCCATATAAATACATGGGAAATGGATATCTTACTCCTCCAAAAAACATTACCCTGGCTCCCCAGGAGATCCTGAGTGTAATCATTTCCTCGAGGTTAAAAAGTCACCTTAAAAAAAGGGACTCCTCCTACAAGAACAACAGCAACATGCCAGACTCTTCCACCTTACATCAGTGCTCGACAATCAGTGAGGCCGGACGAGGAGACACGAGAAAGGAAACCGGAAGCCTGGAAACATGACGGACACCGTTTAACAATGTGGAACGAGTCACGCTCCTGGTTTTCTAAAAAGGCACCCTGATCCTTAAAACAACTGCACTGTGCTTCCTTTAAAAGAAGGATATGACAGTTAAAAAAAAATCCTTACTAGATAATGTTACATGCATGCAACAATAGGTTTAGTTTCTCTCTGCATGTTTTATGTTGACATGCAATGCCCGGAAATACTTTTGTAATTGTATCCTAAGTTTCTCATGAGAATGTAAAATCAATATTTCAGTATAAAAAAAAAATAGCAGTAGTTCTGTCAATTTTGCAACTTAAACGTCCTTTCCTTTTCACACTGTGACAAGCGCCTGGTCCCTCGGCACCATAATCTTCGTGCGGTGGTTGCTGTTGCTAGCACACAGATTCCAGCCCCGTTTCCCAGCAGCTGGGTGAGAACAAATTCAAACTGTGTTTACAGCTGCAAAACATCAGCTGGAATGCGGTGGACTCAAAGCAACAGCAAGCGGCTCTCCTTTCTACTGCCTTTACAATTATTACAAACACAGACAGGCAAACAATAGACAGCGATTAGCACGAAACTGGCACCTCCCCAAGGGGTGGAAACACATAGCGAGGCCACAGGCTTAGAAAGAACACCGCAGTGTGCCAGGAGCACAGCAGCCTGCTAGCCAGTGTACAGATTTAAATGAAAACAAAAAAATCAATGATTATTAAAGACACAACAATCTAACATGGTATAGTCTTTACTACAACTTATGTCACGCATGAACGTCCTTAGGAACTGGAAATCCGTGGTTGTGTTTCACAATGGTGTGATGCCCTACTCCCAGGGCACAGTGGCACTGCTCGAAGTCTAGGCAGGTAAGAGAACAGGCTTATAATAAAGTCTGCCATTTATTTTACAAAGGGCATCTCAGTGGAAAGCAGACAAGCCCCCTCCGGGCAACAGAGCAGCTGAGGATAAAAAAAAAAAAAATAAAAAATAAATAAAAACAACCACAAAACAAGATTTTCTCTACTATTCATTCACTACATATGGAAATGGTCAGGAAAGGCCCTTTGTTTAAAAATATCCCACGTATTCGCTATTTTTACCCTGTTGTCACTGTCTATCAGTAGCAATAATGCAATAATGAGGCAACTATTAAAATATTCTGTGGATTTACAAACACGACACATACCGGCATGGGTAGATGTGCGCATTTACAGTACGAGAAGGAAATAGAAGCCAGGAGTAGCTAATAAGAAAAGATAAAATGATCTCTCTCAGATAATGTAACTTCATATCTCGTAAATATGGACGGCCTTCCTTCAACTCGCACTATATCCGGGCCTTACATCCTCAATAAGGGCAGATCATGTGAATCAGAGATATGCTGAAATGTGATATACTTTAACCCAGACTTTATGACTAATCCATTCATTACTCACATTACTGATTATTAACTTGGCCTAGACGGAACATATGATAACGGGGAACTGGAGCTACTACCAGCATCAGGATTAGTTTGGATACATTTAAGATTTCTATATTTTTTAAAATCCTGTTCTAGCTCATTATATGACCAAAATATTACTGTTTTAGCCAAGATAAATAACATGTACTATGTTTGTATGTATCTTATCCAAGCCAACACTACTGACATTGTCTGCATCACTTGTCTGCTTCACTTACAGATAGAAATCGTTCAGTAGAAATCGGAAAGACCTGCCCAGGGCCATATATAATGTGTACTTGTTTATGTAAGACTACATAGAGCGCTAATAGAAATCATGCTACATAGTCCTTAATAATTAAACCAGCACAGAATATCCCCCTTATGCTTTGATATTAAAAACATCATGGAGATATACACCGACTACTGTACGCTCGCCCCAGCGCTCATACCCCGACATGGATTTAATGTCGTTTTTTGATGGCATGCTTGAGAAACAAAAGGCAGCAGGACTAAAAATAGCCGATTGCCTTACAGAGAGCAGTCTGACAGCCGAGGACGGTGAGAGAGCAATCCAGCCGCAGAAATAGCAGGGTTGCCACGACAACCAGGCAGAGCACATCAGCGACAAAATGGCGTCACTAGCAACAGACATCTTAAGCTGGATTTCTCAACTAACCTTGACAAGTACACAAATGCAAACCAGTAATGGCTAGACAGTTCTCACAAGCTATACTACAGCAGTCTGCGGTAAAAATGACTAATGTTTGGTAAATATTACAGCAAATATGAGGTTTAGCCAAGCATGTGAACGTCCTCTTCAAGGTTTTAATGAAGTAACAATATGAAGTATTGAATTGTGGTCGGTTATCTCGCTGCAGACGCAGAAAATCATGTATCAGTCTGAGGGAGAGCACGGCCGTATTGGCTTCAGGGGAATAACTTTCAGTCACAGCCAATGACTTGTGCCCGGGGCACCTTCATTACCTCTATACTGCAAGAGAGGAAAGAAAACAGAAATGGGCAAATAAAAGAAAGACAGCCTGCTGAAAATTAAGCTTGGCCAACGACGCTGCGCCGATCCCTTCACCAGCTTCATTCTGCAGCGGGCTTCTGAAATGCATGCTTGATATGGCTTGAATTTTAGCGTCTGTTGTTTGAAGCTTAAAACTGAAAGTGTATATCCAGCATCACCTGCTTTTCCTGCACTAGCATGTCCCGCATTCAGAGCTTCTTGAGAAGACACTCAAGGTTTTTGAAAATAACCCGTCATGAAAACAAGGCAGCATCGCTGAGACGAACTGCGCCAACTGTCCGTATTTACACAGCTGCTCAGCAGCCCTTGTTCAACACAAATGTTTTACCCTTAATTAGGTTTACTTCAGACGACACAGTCATGGACCTTCACTCAAAAAGATCTGTTGCATGTCTATGGGTGGTATAAATAAGCCAATTGTTTGCACATTAGTCTTGGGGAGTAAAAAAAGATCTGATTGAGTCTTAACCAAAATGCTTAAAACTAAGTCGAATGTGGTTTGTACAGAAAGAGTATGTAATTATGCATGTTTTGCCTCATAAGCTCACTTATTGGAGAAGCATGTGCTCAGAGGAAAATGAACGAAAATAATGAATCATAAAAGAAACGGTTGAATTGCATGTATTATCTACGGTCTCAGAAACACCCTGAAAACCAACAAATTATTTATCTTAGATAATTTAACACATAAGGTGTTTTGTTTTCTTCTGTAGCCTACATAACCGAGACAATCCTGAACATATTGAAATTCATACATGCATCTGTGTTATGAATCATCCCTACCTCTGTATATACAAAAATATACAGTAAAATAATAATTAAGCTCAATTGTTCAGCCCCAACACTCTCTACGCTGGCTTGGTACATGGAGAGGAATTCAGAGATGATGCTACTGCCATCAAGTGGTTGCAGAGGGAATGGCTTTTCTGCAGGATAAGCCATTACAGCTACTGAAGATCCTGTTTCATCATTTTCACTCCGAAATGTTACTTATAGAACAAGATGTTGTTAAAGAAATTACATAGAATATCCGGCAAGAAGATAATCTGGCAAATTTACCAAGCAGAATGTTTTCTATTCCATATTTTTCCATCTTTCAGTATATACGGTACACTTTCAAGTGTGCAGTACAAGTACGTCAGACCCACCGTGATCTGTTTGTGCAGGTTTCTTTGTCTTGTTCGGCTTGCTGTAGGCTGAATGATTCCAGTGGGTTGGTTTGGGAATAACATTACGCGGTGCCAGAATCTCTAGCGAATTTTTCCCACTTTCTTGCTCAATCTCTTTGCTTTGCTCCTGGCCAGCTAGACAGCAACATAAAACAGTGAAAAAGTGAAAAAGCAAGAAAAGCAAGTAGCTCCATGTTGTAAAAACTAATAACATTAATAGATTATAAGGTTTGGCATTATCTACATTTTCAAATCAATACCTACAATCCTACTGACCTGTAGAGACAGAGCCTCCTGCTGCAGCATTTCCCACAACATGAAGCCTGCTAAACCCTGACCTGTGTACAGATTCTGGTAGGGTTATACCAGAGCCTGTGTGAAGTGTGGATTGTGAGGGTGGGATGGTGCGCGCTGTTACGGCATCCAGAGCAGAGCCCAAAAGACGGTTCTAAAAGTGAGAAAACAAATAGAACAAAATATAAAACATGACCTGAACTACAGTACTGCATAAAAGTCTTGATAAAAGTCTTATTTCTTCATATTTTGCTTCCAAAGCGAGAGAGACCTTCTTGTATTTTTAAAGTAGTTTTGAGAAATAGTTCTCCAGGCTTACTCTCATTTTTCACAAGTTTTTGTCTCTCATTTTCAGTCCAGGTCCTGTTACCTTAACAGTTTCAGAGGAATGTTTTTTGTTTGTTAAGCCACAGAGTCACGTATGAATCATTCAAGCTTAAAAACATCCAACATAAGGCCTGAAACAGGCGCAGTGGTTGGAACAGACAAGAGGGGAAATGAGGCTGCTGCTGAGGTTGTTACATAAACAACCAATTTCTTAACGTATTATTTTTAGGCATTTTGCAGCCTAAACATTTGGTCACATTTTTTTTTATCTCCTTCATTCAATTTAATATTAGAAAATGAGAGGGAGCAAGACTTTTTGCACAGTACTGTACATCTAATATGAATGATTTCATTAAATGAATAACAAGCTCACAAATCTAAAGAGCTATAAGTAGAAAAGTAAGCAGGAGCCTCCACCTGCAGCTCAAGCTGTTGGCCTTGGATGGTTTCCAGATGTTGGAGCCTCTGCTGTGTCAGTACACTCAGCTGCTCTTGCAGCTGGACCATCCTGTCCACACCACTGCCCGGTCTGCTCTCTGATGCGTTCTTCACTCTGTCCCCAGCTTCTTGGAGTCGCCGTACCTCGGAAGCCACCTGAGCCACACGAGCCTCCATATCACTCTGGGCCTGTTAATTACATATTAAACACTCATTTTTAGGCTGTCCTGTTTATGCATTCATGAACAGGTTATTCATTCAGCAGAAGAGTATGTATGCTTCAAAGAGCGATTGTAATCAAACATGATAGTGAAAAAGCAAGGTGGCAAATACTCTCAGTTGACCAGAGTGGAAGGCTTTCACCATAATAATCGTAAACAAGAACCTACAAACCTCCCTTATATCAGACCCATGATACTAATAATGTATATGGGCAGTTTCAGCGATACAGATGTGGCATTTGGACTCATACTGGTAAAGAAAATGCCTTGAGTACGGAAAAGCTTGGTATCAGTGAATTTGTAGAACTTATAAAGTCTCTTCAACTTAAAACAAACAAAATCTCAAATACATATAATCGTTTACATCCTGATAATATACAGCATTTTATCGAGTTATGGAAGCGACTTTAAACTGTCAAACTTTTATGAGAAAGTATAGGTTATCTACATACTCTATATTTTAAAAATAACTGCAGAAAACATTCCACCTGTAGCATTAAAGAGCCGTAAATGAAAAGCAAACATGTAGATCTAAAAATGTCATTTGTGGAATAAATGATTTAGTGACATTTTAATATTATGGATGTGACGTTTCTGAATCTACCCCCTACGTAATATATAAAGATTACAGTTAGATAGTTAATTTTGACATGAAACATTTTAAAAGTAATTATGAGTATCTACGAAATTGTTAATTCAGCAATTATTGCTGATATTTTTTTCCCTGACTCTTTCCTCTATCTTTCTTTTTCTATGTAGTTTTCATAATAGTCTTTCCTTTTGTGCTTTTTCAGACTAAGCAGTAGACCTTACTGTTTAATTCACAAGTAAAAGTTTAGTCGATGAGCTGCCTGGTCTCATCCTGGGTCGAGGGTTCGAGTCCCACCTTCGGTCGTGTGTGCATTCGGGTCTCCCTGTACTTGGTGGGTTTCGTCGGGGTGCTCCGGGTTTCCTCCCACAGTCCAAACACCTGAAGATTATCTAATTGGAGTTTTTAAATTGCCCTTAATATGTGAGTGAGTGTGTGAATATGTGCATTGACACCCCATCCATGTCCTAAAAACCTGCGTACCCCGAGTTTCAGACCTCCCGTAATCCTGTAAGATAAGCAGTATAAAGACTGAGTGAGTCAAAGAGTTTATTCAGATGTAGTATTGTTAGTGTATCAGTATGATTCTCCAGGAACCCTATGAATTATGCCGACTTGGTAGGGTTGTCCTTTTCGTAGAATTGCCCAAATACACCATAAATAAATAGAAATCAACACATTTGCTCATCCAATTACTTTAAAAATGACAAAAATAAAACAGTGCAATGTTAATCCCAGTTTTTTCCCCTCCTAATGGGTGCTGGTCATGTCAGAATACTAATGCAATGCCATTTCAGCTTAAAGATTTCCCTGCTTAAAAACACTTGAGTTACCTCAGCAATTAAACACTGACTTTAATAAATGTGTTAAAGCAAGTGTGGAAATAATGACCCCTAGTGTATTTCTGGGCCTATAGCGTCAGTGAAGTGCACCTAGTCTAATAAAGAGAAAGTTCAGATTAACAACTATTTAATTCATTATTTCTTCAGATACTGTGCATAATTGCTTCACTTTTGTAGTTATGTTAATAACATTTCCAAAGTCATTATATATCATTATCACTATAGATAACAGTGATAGAAATGTACATTACATATACCACGCATTATAAACTTCTTTATTCTTTCACTGTAAGTTTGACTCGGGTAATAAAAGGAGGAGGTTTTATTCTTCAATATTTTCTGGCAGTGGGTCAGTATTTAAGAAAATTATATTACAGATTCCTGAAACCTCTAAATGTCATATCATGTAACTATCATATAATCCCTGGTCTATATGACTATGAGGGGTCTGGAAACTATCTCAGGGAACTCAGGGCACAAGCACACACACGCTCATACCCATTTACACACTGTGCGAGGAAACTCACCAAGCACAAGGAGAACATGCAACACCACACACACAGACTGAAGACAAGATTTGAACTCCAACCCTGAACTTGTGAGGCAAAAACAAAAACAGTGCTAAGCCAGCAAAGGTTTTCCTACATCTTTTGCACACACATTAGCTTTAGGAAATCTAAAACCAGCCTAACAAACTTAAACCATAATATTCTTTGTAAAAATGTCAAACAATTACTGTATTGTATGCATTTTATTTACTCTCACTACGCATGTGCTATATAGTGGAACCTCGGATTGCAAGTAACGCAGTTTGTGAGTGTTCCGCAAGACGAGCAAAATTTTTTAAATTAATTTCGCCTTGAAAAACGGGCGTCTTGGTTTTTACAAATACAGAGTATCATGTAGCACGCATGCGCTTCTTGTTTTTACGCCTAGTGTCACATGATCACAACTGAGCCAATGGTTTTTCTCTCTCTTGCGCTGCAGAATTGTGGGTAATCGTCTCCCCTGCTGGGTCTTAGTGCTCGTCTCACACTGATATAATCAACATTCCGTGCATGTGTGTACTGTTTACTATAACACTGTCATCATGTGTGTACTGTTTACTATAACACTGTCATCATGTGTGTGCGGGTAAAGCCTCTTTTATTTTGTGTTTGTATGCGTGTGTGTACAGTGCGCGTGTACTGTTTCTTATAACATTCCACTCGAATGACAGAGATGTTTCTTGTTAATTTTCCAGACGAGGCAGTGTTTCCATTTGTGTGTGTGTGAGAAAGTTGTCCCACACAGAGGTCCTCCCCCCTCTCAAATTAGAGAGGAGGAACGGTTACTGTGCAAGATGAGAGGAGGGAGAGGCGAGGGGCTCATTCCTCCTATCCTCTTACTTTAGCTTCACATGTAAGCACACACGCATACACAGGGCATACGCGCACAAACACACATACACACACTAACGGAAACAATTATCTGTCAAGATTTATTTTTACTTTTAAAACCCTAGGTAAAGTGCAGGTTAATTTGTTTTATTTTTACTTTATAATTTATATTAATTATTTTTATGCATTTATCTTTTTGTGTTGTGGGATGAATAATCTCAGTTTTCATTATTTCTATATACGTAAATGTATTATGCTCGTAATCCAAGGTACCACTTTTTTCACTTTATTATTGTCTTCTAATGTAAATGCAAAAGCAGAGTGTTAAATGATTTGTACAGAGCAAGCCATCAGGAGGCTGAGCCGTACCTTGATAAGCGGTGCTGTGGCTGCAATGGCAGCAGCCGTAAAAGCTGCCGCAGCTGAAGCGGCTCCAGCGTCCTGTGATGATAAAGCAGGGTTAGGCTGAACATCAGGAAGTCTCGGTGCACTGCTTTGTGGACGTCCTACATCCAATAACTGAACCTTCACCTCCCGTCTCACCGGTGCACTGTGGGATCTTCACAGTCCGGCAACAGCAAAAAACACATTCGGATTACTGGATGCGATTAATAATGTTAAGGCCAAGATGAGAATGTGGATTAAACTTACCTGTGCTTTAGGGCGGCTACAACAGCACCTCTCCCATGAGCGGAATATCTTGATATCAACACATCCTGCCCTGGAAAGTTTTTAGATGTTTAATTAATAAATAGAAAATGCAATAAACAAAATGGACACACAGGTCAAATGAGGTAAAGAAGAAAATTACCTTGCTTGTCATCGCTTGTTTGGGTGACTGCTGGTTTTAGTGAAACTCTACCTCTTCTAGGAGGCTGAAAGAAAGAGGAGAGAATTGTTATTTAATCTTTAATCATCTTTAGGCAATGCACAAGCTAGACTACAGCCAGAATGCAGTCTCTTTTAATGACGTGATTGTTAAGATCAACAAAATCTATTCTCAACGTTGCTGTAGCTGTAATAAACTATAATTATTATTTAATTATAATTCTGGCGGCACAGTGGCTTAGAGGTTACACTGTCGCCTTCGCCTTGCACCTCCAGCATTTCCAGGTCCTGGGTTTAATTCCTGCGTCGGGTCTGTGTGCATGGAGTTTGCATGTCCTCCCCATGCTTGGTCGGTTTCCACCGGGTTTTCTGGTTTCCTTCCACAGTCCAAAGACATGCACATTAGGCTAAGTGGCGTTCCCAAATTGCTTGTAGTGTGTGAATGTGCGTGTGAATGTTGACTGAAGGTCCTACCATGGTCGTAGAAAATGGGAATAAATACAACCTTCACCTTTGGCCTCCATGGTCGCTGGTTGGACTACAAAGGTTCCAAGATGGATTGATGGAATTATAGTTCTAGCACTAAATGACTGGAGTAGATTTAAATATCAGTCACATTAGCCATTTGAAATATAACTAGAGTTTTACTATACACATGACAAATGCTGTTAATTTATACAATGTCTTGTATCTGCACTTGAGTGTGAAACGTGTTTATGCTCTGTTGGGTGAATATACTCAGGAAAAAGCTCCAAAGATAAACCTGATGTGCACACTCACCTTACAGGAATAATATTGCAATAGCTTACTGTAGGTATGTTTCGAAAATAAATATATTTTTTGTAATTGAATAATGCTTGATGGTTGTTCTTACCTGTTGGCTTTCATCACCTCTCATGGCACCTCCAAAAACTGGCTTCGATGCTGTATGTTGTTTAAATGTTGTAGGTGCTTAAAAAAAAAGGAAGTTATACATTATATATTATACACACCCACACAACCATCCATGAGGCAGTTGCAGAATACTAATAATACATCAAATCTTGCACATAAACATCAAGTGCTTGCTTCTGTTGAGTACATTAAACATGAGAAAAAACAGAAGGTGTGATCTGTGTTAATCGTGGCATAGATGCCTGTACCAGAAGTACTAACATAAGAGTATTTCATAAACAGCTGAATTTTAAACATTCCCTAGAGTTCAAGAAGTGGTACCAATAGGAAAAAACACTGGAAAAAACACTGACCGTTCTATGTGCGGAAACGTCGTAAGAGAGGTCAGAAGAAAAAATACCAGATTAGTTTTGGATGTCTATTGTAACTCATATAATTACGCTCTTCAACCATAGTGTACAAAGAAGCATCTCAGCATGCCCAAAACATTGAACTTTAAGGTGAATGACTTATGAGGTCAAAGGTTCCTCTCCTGTCAGCCAAGAACAGGAATCTGGGGCTATCACCTGCTCTCTTTTTATTCTTCAGTTGTCCAGTCTGCCTCACATACTTCCTGCTCATGGCTGATAGCTAGCAACCCAGTGAAGTCTATTGCTCTTATAGCAGACCCACCTAAATGTTTTGTGCATGCTGAAATTGTGCAATTTGTGTAATTTAATTCAAGAATTGAAATTCGCATATGTTGCAGATGCATTACACATTATATATTTTGATGATTATGGCTTATAGCTCATGAAAATCAAACATCGATTATCAAGATCGTTAAAGATTCTACAATTTACAATATACACGTTTTTCTTTTCCTGAAGTGTGTATACAGTTTTTGGCTCTCTGTTTATTTGTATATAGAGAGGCGGGAATCGAACCCGGACCCTGGAGGAGCGAGGCCAGCTTCTAACCAGTACACACCCATGCCAACCTATATACACACTGAGGATGTTTTTTGTTTTTGTTTTTCTTTGCACCATAGACACTTGTGTGATGAGCATATTCTGAACCAGTCGCACCAGCCCATCTGGTACCAACAAACACGACATAGTTACATACACAGATATTCATTCACACATGTTTGCTGTGAATGTTACCTGAAGCTCTTGACGTTGTATCAGGACAGGAGAATAAAAGTACCTGTGGCTGTGGCTGAATGTGTGTTTACAGGAAGCACCTCCTCCAGAAATCCATGAACAGTGGAGTCTGACAGCCTCTGCACATAAATATTAACTTCCGGGGTCTTCTGTCGCTTTTGAGCGGAAACTGCTGTAGTGGAGCGGATTAACACTTCAGCAGCGTCACAGCTGGAGCTGGACTCATCCAGGGTCGTGCTATTCACTGCGCATGCGCACATTGTCCGGACCTGAACAGAAAACATTAGTGCTCGTGCCTGGTAATATATCATTTGTACACTATACTTTATAACGAGTTACGAGGAAGCAGATATTCACCTGTAAGCAGACATCTACACATGTCTTCTGTCGGTGTGAGTTTTGAATTTGGCGCCGCTACTGCAGTAACGTCCTGCTCTGTGTTCGGCTTGTAACATGAAGCCGAGCAAACAGCCCTGTGTGTGTGTGTGTGTGTGTGTGTGTGTGTGTGCATGTGTATAAAGCACACACAGCACTGCCTGAACCTGAAATGCTCTCTGTAACGTAACTGCTCGTACAGATCCAACCTCAACAACTGCCCCTGACAACAAAGTTGACAACAGAGGTGAAGGTAGACACCGCAATAGCTTAGACACGATTCTTATTTCAAAATAAAAGTAGCTCGTTCAGTTTCTTTACGGAGTAGTATAGGTCTATAATTTCAGCGGTTACACAGGATCTAAGATTTTATTATTATCATAAAAAAAGGTAAATACACAGAGAGAGAGAGATGGGGCCAAAATGTATACACACTTCAACAAGAAAAATATATGCCTCTCTTCTGACAGGCACATGATAGCATCGATTGTGTGACAACTGACATCTTTTGCTGCCATAATTATTATTATTATTATTATTATTATTATTATTATTATTATTATTATTATACATTCAATAAAGAAATTATATAAAATATAATGTACAAATTATATACATTTATATAAAAAAAAAACATTATATTGATTAGTTACAGTTTTTACAGCCTTTGCGCTCATACTAAAGGAAGTGCTCCTTTCGCCCTGTGGAATACGTCACTCTCAATGAGCCCCTGCAACGTCATCTGAATTTCAAAACGTTATTTTCGACTGAACGAATATTACTGTGTATCAATCTACGGTAAAAAAAATAAATAAAATAAAATATTTAAAAAAACGTAAATAATTAGCGCCTTAAACATTGTTTCCATGGTGCGTTTACATTTACAAAAACAAAATGTTTCTTTGAAAAGCACCACGAGCCTATTTTTCCTGCGAAAGTGCGGTAGTGAAGAGTCAGTGTGACGCTCAGTTAGCGTCACATGTCCTTTAGAGGCCCTGCCGTGTAAGAGTGTGTGTGTGTGTGTGTCTCCGGCAGATTTAAGGTAATATTATAGTCAGACTGCATAAACTGTGGGTATTCTGTGAGTCCACTCATCGCTTAGAATGATTTGGTAAAATGAAATATGTCATTATATTAATTGGTGAATTTCAGGGATATATATGAGCCTGTTTTAGACCTGCATAGCACACTGTAGGTTAATCTATTGCAGTAAACTTGTGCTGAAAGAACACATACTGTTTGTATATCATTGTGATTTTAAAGTATATGCCTGTGAGCCTGTTTGTTCACTCTGAATTACAGAACAAGCATTTGGACCATGGCTGCTCAGGTCACAGAATCAGATCAAATTAAACAGGTGAGTCAATATAGATTTCAAGAAAAATTAGTTTCTTGTGTTCCAGTGTTTTATCATGTTTCCTCTTTCAGTTCAAGGAATTTCTTGGCACCTACAACAAACTGACCGAGAACTGCTTCATGGACTGTGTGAAAGACTTCACTACCAGAGAGGTCAAAGCAGAGGAGGTGTGTGTCACAAAAGCAAAACCTCACCCTGATACACTTTTAATAAGTCAACAGTTTATTTTTGTGATGTTGTTTGTGTTAGTTTGTAGCTTGGTGCTGTGTATCTTTGTCGTTCTTGCGAGACGTTAGAGCTGGTGCAGTTACAATGGGGTTTTCTAGGACGATCTCGGACATAAAAAACGTGATGTTTTGCTGATAGCTAGTAAAAACAGCACTTTGTCCTTTACATTTCACAGAGGAATGTTCAAAATCATGTTAACAAGTCCGACATAGAAGAAGTAAGAGATTGACACTTTTGTCGAGTCATGGCAGGTATAACAAATAAAACGATGGTAATTGGACATCAAGGTGGCGTAGTGGTTAGCGCTGTGGCTTTACAGCTCCCTGGTTGGGGGTCGAACTATTTTCCAGACATGTTCTCCCGGTGCTTGGTGGGTTTCCTCAGGTACTCCGGTTTCCCCTCACCATCCAAAGGCATGCAGGGTAAGCTAACTGGTAGTGTTTAAGTGACGGTGTGTGTATGCTTGTATACCCCTCATTGTGCCTGGGTTAGGCTCCAGGCCTTCCATGTACAGGATGGCAGAGAGTTTTTCACTTTCGTACAGATTATAATCAGATTAAATTGTTTTTTCTGAACAAGATGTTTTGTCCATAGTCTTAAAAAAATTTGACAGAAGTTGCCAGAAAGGATGTGTGGCCATTATTATGCAAAACTTTACATATTGATATCAAGCTTAGCTCAGAAAGGTGAGCTAACCTTAACAAACAAGGTTTGAATTCAAGTGGAACTTGGGGAGTGTAAGAGATTGAAAGGTTGAACTCCATGTAGTGAACCAGTGTGAGCTTTTGGTTAGTGATCTATAAGATGACGAGGACGGTGGTGTTAATGTAGGGTCAATATGGAAGCACTTCCGTTTGAGTAGAGTGTAAGGATGAGGAGGTGAGAGAGATGGACAGATCAAAGCTCTGCTGCATCACTCTATTTAAACTTTTTAGGTAATCTAGCTTTTCCCTTCAACCAAAGTGAACTAAACCAGTAGTTTATTAAATCAGAATATTTTTCCATCTGACAACATTTTAGCTTCATTCTGATTGCATAGACATGAATTCTGTCCCAGTGGTTTAATGCTCAGGTTGTCTCTCTTACTTTTTCAGACCTCATGCTCTGAGAGCTGTCTACAGAAGTATCTGAAAATGACGCAGAGGATCTCGATGCGCTTCCAGGAATATCACATCCAGCAGAACGAGGCTTTAGCAGCCAAAGCTGGCTTATTAGGCCAACCGCGATAGTAGACTACTGTGTTTTACGGACTCGTAGCTTCAGGCTGTAAGTCTCACCCTGCCTGTCTCATACTGGACTGATGAGGCAGAGGACAGCGTGTCAGAAGATGATGCACACTTAATGGGTTCAGATCCTTAGCCACGGTGAGAGGTTTGTTACCTGTTGTTGTGATTTGTAAAAACTCGCCAACTCTTATTCTAACAATGTGAAGATGGTGTGTTTTTTTTTTTTGTTTGTTTGTTTTTTTAAGTAGTCTTGGCCTTTTAATGGAATTAATGCACATGTATGTAATAAATAAACTAAGTAAACCATATGTTCATCTATCTGCTCTTCCTACAAAATACAGTAAATGTAATGGTCTATGACTTCTAGCCAAGCTGGTGTGATATTCTTCTGCATGGAATTTCTGGTTAGGAAGATCTTGATCAACAAACTTTGTAACCAAAGCTGTAAAGAAAACCTTTTGTAATTGTTTGTCTTTAAATTTCTGAAATGCATCACGGTGTTCGAGGGAAATGTCAAATACCTATACAGCACTCCATGTATGGAACGTTAAGTAGGAAAAGCCACATCAACTGCTGCAAAAAGGGCCAAATTTGACATAATTGTGGAGTAAAAACTGCACACCTTAATTCCACCTTTGTCAGGTCATGCCAAGTTTAACAAATACCATCAAGGTAATTGGGCAGAACGGTGGCATAGCGGTTAGCACTGTGGCCCGTGTGTGACAGTGTGTGTGAGATTGTCAATCTCTTGAGTCCCTGGAATAGGCACCAGACCTTTCCCGGAACAGGATAACCAAGAATGAATGTGATTTCCACCATATTGGAGTTTTTCACTTTCATACAGAGTTTCTCCAATTATCTGATTTGAATTTTTTCTGTGCAAGATGTTTGTTCCATTACTTGAAAAAGAAACAAAATTGAAAGTTGCCAAAAAAAAAGATGCAAGGCTATTGCTCTACACAACTTTTACATATTGCTAAGTTTGGCTCAAGCAATAACGAATAAGGTTTAAATTCATGTGGAAGATTGGGAGGATTCCAGGCAGTGTCTCAGCGGCGGCTTGACATTTAGCGCTCGAGTTAGAATGTCACTTTGGGAGTAAGCGCTCGCGGTGCTAGTGGCTTCCCGTGTTATTTTATCATGAAGGGTTGGTGCTAGAAATGTTTGTTTTAATTATATAATGATGTTACTATAGTTGCTATTTAAAGGTCACATGAATGGAAAGAGTCCAAGAGATTTGTTAAACGTTCTAAGGGAGCATTTGAGCTTCGCTTTAACTCAGTAGAGAGCGTCTCTTACACCATTATCCAAGATATGAACATAGAATTATTCTCTATTTTAACCACCAAAAATCCACAAACAAAAGGTTGCACAAGCAGACATGAATACAACCTTTCAATCAGAATGTTGAACTTGGTGAAATTAGAACCAATATAATAGTACTGTACAATATTTTCCTATTTCTGAATGGTAATTAATTACACATGGAACACAAATTTAAAAATAAATTCAATAATTTGACTGAATTATTCAAACATTTATGGCATATTTAATGGCATATTCAATGACAAATCAGTGTCATTAAGGCACTTACAAACGTTGCGGCTGTATTCATTTAGTCATGCAAAGGTGGACGGCTCCTACATCATCCCTCAGTTTACACTGCATGATGCCATGGTCTCTTTTTTACTCCTAAATTCAGAAAGTGGAAATCATACCTGCATACACCCCTAAATACAAAAACATACTTTTAAAAATAGGTTAAAATTACAACATTCTCTGGATGATATTAATGCAAATAAAAACAAAAGGCATGAGAATATTTCAAAATTTTATTAGAAATGAAAAGAGCTCTGCTATTTTACATAAAAGATACAATGGCTTTGCTCAGGAACCTAATGCCTTCATTCCTTCATCTAGGAATATGTAAATTAATTTTACTCACAGGGAAGCAGGTTCTCATTATATCCATAAATCACCGCCTTCAGGGTATTCAACATCCTAGTGGGATTATTTCTCTATAGGGCTGGGATTAGGCTCCTGATGATGACCAGTGGTTGATTATATACAGTAAAGTGTGCTAATTCCTCTACCAACTTGACATAGAAAAAGGTTTAATATACAAAGATGTATTGTTTAAAAAATAATATAAATCATTTACAGTTTGTGTAAAATGTATTTCTCAAATACATGGTTTTTGGAAGATCTATATACAAAAGAAATAATCATAGTAAGAAACCCCTGGGCTAAACATACACATCAATTATGCAACTTTTATTCAGTTGGTTGAGAACTCGATGTTGGAACGTTAAGAACAAACTGCTTTAACACAAGTACCAGCAAATTTGAACTTGAGCATGGCAGGTCACCAAATAATGGTGGTCCATAAAAGGTTTCCAAAAAAAAAAAAAAAAAAAACATCTCCAGATCATTGGGCCCAAATGGGAAAAAGGGAGAACAAGCGTGGGAACAATTTACTGCACAGTAGTTACCCAATTGTGACTTCACAGTCTAACTCATCCACCACATTCTTTCAGGTACTTTACTCCTTTTTTTTTTTTTTCCTTCCACCATTGACCAAATGAATGATGTTTTCATCTTGGAAAGAATACAAAAAACGCTGTTCATTGTCTGAATAAATATACTTAACAAGTTGCAAGATAATACCTTTATTTTACACAAAAATTCAGACCTAGAAATATTTCATTAAATAATTTCACGGCTGTAATATATACCTTTTGAAATTTCATACTAAAATAAAACTCTGCAATTACATATAAAAAGACAAAATACACTCGCAAAGGAAATTAGTCCACTGAAAACATCTTTTGTCCCGTGTTCCACTGTAAACATTTTCTTTCATGTTTTGTTTATTTTTTTTAAAGACAAAAATAGAGTTTTGCATAATAATGTTTGCGCGCACACTATCGCTTACTACAAAGAGTGGAAGACACAAGCTGCAGTTTTCAGTAAACTACATTCCCTTTCGCAATTGACTTTGTCCCACTTTTCCAAAATAGGGCACTCTGCTGTAACGTGTGTACTTTGGCAGTTCTGATGGAGCAAGCGCACAAAATTGACCTTTTCTTTCTTTTCTTTTTTTTTTCCTAACCATGTCCAGCTGGTTAAGTGGCGATACCTTTACAGGGAGAGCTTAATCTGGGATTTTACAATGTGATGATAAAAGCTTTTGTGAACAATTACAGCATCCAAACCAGCCTGTGTCACAGGCTGTAAGAGGAGGCTTCAGTTTCGGGCCAGTTTCATGGAGGAGGGAGAGAAAAGTGCCGCTGTACTGTCTGTGGATTGATAGATTTTTTTTTTTTTTTAAACATTCAACCCTCACAATGAATCAGTTTCCTGATGTGGAAAGTGGCAGCGAGACGAGTGAGAGGCAGGATCAGTTTACAAAGTGCAGGAGGGTGGGAGTGGCCACGAGAATCAGGGGACAAGAAAGGGAGGAGGAAGAGGCAGGGCAGTTGAGTGCTATGGCTGCTTGCTCTGGCTCATCAGTATGCACGTCTCCATCGAGGCAGCAGAGATACTGGGAAGGCAGAGGTGGGCAGAGTGGAGGGATAAACAGGCGTGGTATCTTATCACCTGCACTCCACAGCTACAGTGTTCTGAGTGGGTGAAGCTGAGGATGGACTCATGCCTGTGTCTGATGAGCCAGAGGATGTAGATGCTGTGGTGTGGGACACTGCCAAGCACACAGGAAAGTTTGGTTAATTGCACATAAACAGCACTGAACACTAAATCTGACTGCTATCGACTTTGATTTTTCATTCATTTAGAAAACCGTACCTTCTCTCTCCTTCTTTTTTAATCTCTTCCGCCTCCTGTCGATGGAGGCCACCTCTGATTTCAACGACATGTAGTATTTTCGGATTTCCTGAAGCTTGTCTTGTAGGAAGGAAATTCTCTCAGTGCTCGACATGTTGTCTAGCTCATCTGCAAAAAAAAAAAAAAAAATCAATAAAGGTGTCCAGTGAAGAGCGAGTACATTATACATTACCTCTATCTGAGACCAGTAGGGGGAAAAAATAAATGGAAACCTACAATTCAACAATTTACACAGAGCAGCCCACATGGATTAAAAGAACTTACTCAGCTGGAAAGTCCATTTGTATGTGCGTGGAGAGGGGAAGGACTGCTTGTCTTTGTGCTTGTCTTTCTCCATGTCTTTGCTGCTGGGAGACGCATGGCCAGGAGAGCGACCGAGCTTATGGGCCTTGGCCAGGCTGGAGTGTTTTACTGGAGTCAGTTTATTAGAGGTGTCCATGGCAGGCAGGTCTTCACTGTCACTACTGTGACCTGAAAGAAAGAAAAAAAGAAAAAAAATGCAGTATTGACAAAATGTAAAGCAGCTCTAAATTCTCAATGTGCCATCACAGTGTGACCAGAAATGTTATCTTCCCATCAAAAACAAAAACTGTTTAAATGTTAGGGTTGATTTTCAATGACAACCACGACTTTTCTACAGGAAACATACTGTACAGTATATTTGACAATGAAAGATTGAAAGCTTTCTTTAACCTACTTAACAGCATAATTATGGTCGCTCAGTAATTTCAGGAATTGGAATCTCATACTATTTAACAAATTGATCAATGTCTGTTAGAGGACTGACCAATACCTTTACATAAATACAATATATAAAATATAATACTGTAACATGTACATCTTTACATAAATCTAAAATAAATACAATACAGATATTTACATAACTCTGAATCGATTCAGTGATGTATTGCGATTCTTTTGTGTGGCGATTCATGTATCGCCAAACTGATGCTAAAAATTGATTTTGTGAAATTTATTTGCTTATGAGGGTGAAAAGTTGCAGTTCCTGGATAATCCTGCAGGTGGTGGGCACCAGTCACCCATTGGCACACACTGGTGTGGTAGGAGCCAATTTGTTTTATTGTCTCAGAATGTTTTTTTTTCTTTTTTACATTTTGATACTTAATGGAAAATGACTCAGTACCTAGATATTGTGATATCATATAAGGTTGTCCCTGGTATTTCACATCATGAAGACATTATAATCTTCATCAAACTCGTGTTTTTTTTTTTTTAATGCATCGCCACTGTCTTACTGGCAGCTTGTTAACCAATTTAATAACAAACATTTTGCACAATCACTGAAATATTAGTTTTATAGTTATGGAAGGTTTCATATCATCCATCCTTACTTTGCAACATTCTGAAGCTCTACTTTCCCCTCAGCTGTCACTGGTGCAAACAAGCCTGAAACAAACTACATTTCTATGCTTGCACAGACGTCTACCATCAAGCGGACTTGCGCTTTGGATACTTGTCTACATATTTCCTTTAAAACTATGTGCTTACCAGCTCCGTTCTTTTCTGCAGCAGAAGCAGTTCCTAACCGTTTCTGGTTACGTTTCTGCTTCTTGGCAGATAAGCCACTGTTGCAGTCGTGCAATCTTTTCTGACCTAAAATAGCACAGAGCGTAAATATTACACAAGACAAAAGTCACAAGTCACATAAAATCCAGGCATCTTGTAAGCAGAGGGATACTTTATAGAGCAGCTCACACCAACCTTTGTCCTTGGAATCCCTCTCCTGCAGGGAAATGCTGGAGTTGCTGGAGCTCGCACTGGCGTCAAAGTTCTCACAGAGTCCCTCATGTGACTCGGCCATGCTGTCTGCCTCGATGGTGGCGTCGCTCTCGCTTTTGGTGCTGTGAGACTCATCTGGGCTGGGAGCGGAGGATGGAGAACACAGCTGAGGAGGCGCTGCTGTCGTCAGGCTAGGGGGGAGATGGAAGGAGGGCTGCTGTGCCTGCACCTGAACTACAGCCGAGCTGGAAGCATTAGCCTTCTCCTCCCTTAGCACCAGTAGCTCCTCTCCCGATGGCTTGTCTTTCTCTTCAGGATCATCGAGATCTACCTCGTGACACATCAATGCCTCTGCGCCTATCTGTGGCATCGTCTCTTCGTCAGTGATTGCTGAGGAGTCCTCCTTCATTGTGCACAAGCTTGAAAGAGGTTCTACTCTTATCTGGACTTCTTTGGTAAGAGCAGGCATTTCCGTTTTGACCTCTGGGACGTCAGGAGGAGCTGCTACTACAGCTGGAACTGGTGGTGCAAGGGGTTCTTCGGCCTCTTGAACATCCTCGGTTGGTCTTTCGGTCTCGGATTTCTTCTCTGGTGATGGAGTTTTGGGCTCCAATTTGTCCTCAAGGCGAATCTTCTTTTCTGGAGTCCAAAGCTCCGTGGCTTTGCGCTTGGCTATGCAGCTCCTCTCTGGTGGGCCGATGTCTTCAGTGGCTGAATCCGTGTCAGAGCCAGCTGTTTCAGGCACTTGCTCTATAGTGCTAATGTGCTCGCTATCCTGAGGCTTCTTAGGCTGGCGAGGAAGAGTGCCAGGCCCCTTGGGCTCTGCGTGGTTTGTTGTAGCAGGCAGCTGTATCAGAGTCTCAGAGCCCGGTTCTCTTTGACGAGCCCTTTTTGCTCTCAGTTTGGGAGAACCGTCACCAGAGTCGGGCGACATTGCTGCTTCTTCCTCAGGTTTCTCTGGCTCACTTGCCTCTGGCAGTTGTGGTTTCTCCTGAGGGATTTTGGGACCCATGGGCTCGACCTCAGCAGCCTCCACCTTTCCTTTCTCCTCCTGACTTTCCTCCTCTTCCTTCTCCTCATCCTCGTCCTCTTCCTCTTCTTCTTCTTCTTCTTCCTCTGCTTCATCCTCATCTTCTTCCTCCTCCTCCTCTTCTTCTTCCTCCTCCTCCTGCTTTCGGGCTGTTGCAGGATCAGTTGTTTCTGCCCATTCTGGCTTTTTCTCAGGAGTGTCCTCACCCTCGCTCTCGTCCGATGAGTTACCGGAATCTGCAGAGAAAGTTTTACATTACTGCTTTGCATTCCAGTGGCTTAAGATCTTCACGAAAATCAAACGCTGTTCAGACATACCATTAGATGCCCTGTCGGAATCGTACATCCCAGAGGTTTTCCTAGTGCGCCGACGAGGAGTTCCTGTCAGAAAACACCGTCAGTATCACTGAGCGCAAATACACTAAAGAGGCCCATACAAACAATCTGAGTACAAAAGTGTAAAGTCTTACCCTCTCCATTGGGCAGAGTGTCTGAGAGACGGGAGGTTTTAGTGCCAGGTCTGCTCTCACTGTTAGAAGTTTTGGATACACTGCGGGACGTGCCAGGAGGGGTGGATTTCAGTGGAGGACGGCCACGTTTTGCCACTGGTTTGGGCGGTTTATCCTCTTCCTTCTCCCCATCATCTTTGTTCTGTTAGAAATGACAGAGCTGTTAAACTGTATCCCAGAACACCATACTGTACATTAGAAAAATGTCCAAACACCTTCATTTTGGCCTCCTACCTTCACTTTCTTTTTCTGTCTTCTCTTTGTTCCTCCTTTATCGACAGGCCATATTATCCTATCAGCTTTAACCCATTCGTCATATCTGTCACACAAAGGAATTCAAATAAAACATTTGCCCATGAGGGGAAAAAAATAATAATAATTACATTATCAGTCACAAATTCAAAACCAACAATGGCATACATCACTAAAACAATCCCTATATTATGTATGCATCATGCATTGTCTTAAGGAAAATACTCCTGTTATTGTGTTGCTGACCAAAAATATTCAGGATATCGACTAGAGGACAGTCAGACAGCCAAGAGAAGTGCTGCTTCATGTGAAATCAGTCAAGTAAGCGAAACCTCTCTCCTGTATCATCATGTTTGTCCCCATATCCTGTTTGCAGTGTATTGATCCAGTAAAAGCCAGTACTGCCTTCATAAAGGACTTGCCTCACGTTCCACCCATAGTAATGGACCAGATAAAGGACTTCTCCATCGTCGGTCTCCGTGCTCTTAATATTTGCTTCATAGATTTTCTGGGTCTTCCCTTTGCCATATTTGACCTTGACTTTTGTCCCAGTGACCGAGTGCTCGGACTCTTCATTGCAGTCTTCATCTTCCCTCCCATCTCTGGAAAAAAAATATTTTGCTGATTGTATTTTAATTCATACACATTTTTATTCACATTTCCATAATTTTCTTTTGATCCTGTAAAAATGAAGGGGGGGGGGGGCGATATGGCTCAATGATGTTGCAGCTCATTGAACAAATTGAATGCTGTCAATCACTGATGTATGAGTGGAACATTTTCAGTCAACTACATTTATAGAACATAGCATGCAGCGGTGGTGAAACAACCAGGAAATGCACAATGGAAATTTAGCATATGTAGCAAAGCATTAGAAATCAAACCACAGAAGCCAATCAGACAGCCAGGAGAAGTATGACATCACATGACCTCAGTCAAGTAAGCGAAACCATTCTCTTGCATCATCATGTTAACTTCAGACGCTCAAGTAAAAACAATGTACATGCATGCTTTCGATTCAAATAAAATTATAAAGCTGAATTTGATGATTATATGTAGATAAATTTCGACAGGTAATGACCACTAATGTACCTTTCTCTAAGTCTGGATTTTTCAATGTCGTCATCTTCATCATCATCATCCTCCTGATCGTCTTCATCGGAATCTTTGTCAGACTCTTCTAGGCGCCGACTGCGTCTCTTCCCCAAATTATCTCCCTCTGTCTTTTCCTTCTGTTCCTCTCCGCTGCCTTCTCCTACTCGCACTTCCTCACGCTTTTTCTCCTCCTTTACTTTTTCCTGTTTGACAGGCTCCTTCCCTTCCATTTTCAACGGAGTCACCGTACAGCGGCGTCGGCCCTGCGAAGAGAGGTACGAGATCGAACACTCAATAGATTAAGAAAATATCAGGTGATTACATAACTGCATGCTAGTAGTGCGATTTTGACAAAAAAATTAAAATAAAAAAATAAAATAAATTAAAAAAAAGGCAAAAACATTTTGATGTCAGAGGATTAAAAACAGAAATAATTCTAAGCAGGATCATTTTTCTAATTATGACAATTGTGACCCATCATATCAAGTCAGGAAAAGTCGCAAAGGTTAGTTCTTTGCGAATTAATTAATCAAATCTTTAATCTGGTCAAAAATCTGTAGATAATTATTTAATCTTCCTGACCCTTAAGATTGAAATTTTAATCATAAACATTGTTAATAAAACACTATCCAAGCTGGTTACTTTAGCTGTGATAGAAAAATATGCATTTATTCATTGCTATAAACCTGAACTGCTGGCAAAGTTATTTTGATGGTATAAGGGAAATTCTGGGGTCACAATTAGACTTCCCCTCTTATTTAGTACACCATGGAATCCTCATTTAAATATTCTAAAAATAGGGTTGCAATTGATTTGATGTGACGGATCACAAATACATGCTGTATGTTTGTTTATAAACTGTAAATAATCATCAGCCAGTCCTAAAGGATTGGTTTAGCCCTACGCGTGAGTTTATTTATAATCTAAAAACAGGAGAGGTTCAGATAGCCAAGAGAAATGTGACATCACATGACATCAGGTCATGAAAGCGAAACCATTCTCTGGTATCATCATGTGCTGCTACCCCATCATAAACCATACACTTCAAAATCAATCATCACAATCTGTGCATATATGGAAGTTCACTAGAAGATCTATATCCAATAATCTAACAAATATTCTTAGTTTATCTCCAGCCCAGCACTTCACAACTCACTTAAAACCAGCATGAACCACACAACACTTACCCTTGGAGAGCAGATGTCTTTGCGGTTTTTCTCATCCTCGCCATCCGACTCTTCACCATCAGGTTGGTCTTTGCTCGCTTCAGGCTCAGCTTTAGCCTGCTGGGTCTGGTCTCCCTTGTCTTCACTCTCGATCTCCTTTTCCTGCTTAACAGACTTCACCTCTGGCTGAACGACTGGCCTAGGCTCGTTATGATGCACGGTCCTGAACTGGATCTGAGCTGATCTGCAGTACTCTTCAAATCCATACAGGTACCTTAAAGATGAGAAATATCTCTGTTAATACATGCATACATTCATACCGGACATCCTCTATAAAAGAAGAAACATGACCAAAAGAAAAAAAAGTTTTAGGCTAAACAAGGAGAACTTGCTTTTCCTTTATTAGTAGTTAATAATTGGATCCAAGATGAACTTCAGTAACATGCAATAATGACAAATGATATCCTGAAAGATAACAAGGGGCTCGTTTCATCCTGGACAAATGTTCAAAAATTAATTAAGGCGTATGAAAAGTTCACCCGTTTTTGCCTCAAACTTCCAGACAAATTTTGTGCATTTAAACTATATAAAAAAAAAATACTGTATCATGACTGTTGATGGAATATTGCCTAATTTGATACAACATCAAAGCCTTTTCAGTGTTTAAGACTCTGCAAAGCAGATGTACAATTTTACAAAAAACAAAAATGATTGTGGTCGTTTCCCGTTTAGCAATGATAGTTTCTGGTTTCTAAAATAAAAATCCATTGGAAAATAAATAAATGAACGATGTTCGAAACATCAAGAAACAAACGCGTTCCCTCTATATTGACCAAGATTTTTTTTTTTTTTTTTTTTTTGACATAACTGCACCTCCCTACAATACAAACTCTTCAAACTTCATTAGTGTGCTTACTTTTTATAAGCCGTCTTCACATTATAAGAAGCTGCTGAATTCAGCACGGGAATTCCCAAATCCATATAGACCTGTTTCCATATAGATCCACTCTCAATCTGCAACAAAGACAAAATGGCACATTGATTTATTTTTCAAAGCAGTAATATTCAGTGTTCAATGATATCCTGAAGATATCGAAGTCATGCATCTGGAATAGATCAGATAGCCAAGAGAAATGTGGCATCACTCTATATCAGTCAAATAAGCGAAACCGTTCTCTGTGATCATCACTTCAAACTCCACACAATGATGCATGCCACATTACTAACTTATACCTACTATACTATCTAACTAAATAATTATACCGGTGTTTAATGTGGATCAAGAAATCCAAAATTTTGTCATTATCAATATACCTCTTCGTTCCGAGGGGGAAAAAAATTGTGTATTTTATATTTTCGTTATGTACTAAAGATGCTTACATTATCACAGCCACCATGGTGATGAACCAGCCTGAAGAGCTTGAAGAGGTTCAGGTCCTTGTAGCCCAGCACAGGAGGTTTGTTAATTGGTGTGCCTGAGGAAATAGAGAGAACATTTAGCAAGGCAATGCACAGAGGAAGCATGCTGCAAAACTAGCCATGCTGTGCATCTCAAATACAAGCAGACAACGAGCTAAAATATTCAGCCCTGCAGTTAAATAATAAATAAATCTGATTTAATATTGTGGACTAATCTGTAACTAAAGTGTAAAACCAGGGAACATGTGGAAAGGGACCGCACGTCATACCTCTGTCTTCCATGAACTTATAAAGCTGCTGTAGGAAGTGGTCCCTCTCTTCTGGGTCTGGCTCATCATCAGGCTAGAGAGACAAAGACAGCATTTATAGTAGATTTCATATAGTATAACTGACAGACGTGCTTTGCAGTTTCCATTAAAAATATCGTCATGCTTGTTCACTAGATCAGGGACTAAGAATGGCATTAAGCTAAAACCCTATTATGGGGGTGGATGGGTTTAAAGACAGCAAACAGAAGAGGCAGTGCAGAATGAAATAAGTCACAGAGTGACAGAAGGCAAAAATAAATAAAATAAAGCACAGCAAGTGAATACACAGTGTGAGAAAGAGGAGCATGACAAAACCATTATGCTGACTATTTACCTTAGTGAACTGTAGAGGAGTGGACTAAAAATAAAACTGCAGTTTACTAAATCAAGTGTTACATGGATTCCTATTAATTTAAAAAGAAACCATCGTGATTCTCTAGCTGTACCAGGAACGTCACAGATGAAGAAGAATGCCAAAAAAGTCTTAACTTTAAGAATAAATATCATTTTAGAAATAGTCCGTTGAAACACGTGAATATAATGGCATGTAACAAGATTTATTTCTAAGCGGCGTGACTGCACATGCCATCCCTCTCATAGTGTAAATCAGCCAGCAGAAATGTTACATCACATAACATCAGTCGCTAAGTGAAACCGGCCTCTGCCGTCACTTTTGACCCGTTAATGCTAGTAAATTTGGGTCATGTGTGCGTTTTCTGCCCTGGTATTTTCCAAGTCGATCCCATCTAGAACATCTGGGATGCATGAGCAATTACCATAAAAGGTCATGGTTTTCCTGAACTGAAAAACTATAAATGGAGAGCCCATGTACATAATTAAAATTCACTTAAAATTAAGATGGGTGCAGTTTTATGAGCCGGCAGTAAATCTTTGTACAAAATCTTTTAAAGGATACAAACAAAATTACTTAAAAGTATCCGTTACCATCATAGATAAAAAAAAAAATTCTACTGAGACGAATTTTTGGTTCTGATTAAACATGGATACACATGGATACCACAAAAAAAGAGCTTTAGCAAAGCAGAAATAACCCCAAACTCTTAATGTCTTGCATTAGTGTTGAAAAGTGTGAGAATGCTACTTATGAACAGCCATAGGAAGACATTCTCTAAGGTCCAAGTCATCCCTGGAGCTTTGTTGTTAAAAAGTAAAAGGTTTTGAATGTAGGTTATATAATAACGCTTTTTAAACAATAACTGACAGCGCGATGGACATCAGTGTCACTGGAACAGGTTTTCTTTGTTCAGTTATAAAAGCAACTATAGATAAGACCTTCAAATAAGACCTTCAAAAACAAACATTTATACTGGGAAGTGTCTCAGCAGTAGAAGATCTCACAACAGTGCAAACATCAGTCTGTCTCATAAGAGCTTATGGTATCATAAAGCCTAAACAATCTGTACTAAAGGCTCGATCGCTTAACAAACAGAATTAAAATACTTTGTAACAAGAAACCAAACCATCTTTAAAAGAAACAAAAGAACAACCCTGGCACGACAAGTCATTCAGGGGAAATGAAACCGAAAGTGGCTATAAAAATAGTTCTTAAGAGCTACACATGCAAAACCGAGCGATTTTGTCGCCCATTGTTTGTTACAGGAAGTCTGCTGCTTTAAGAGCTACACAAGCAAGAGATTCCTGACACAGTGTAGAAAGAGGAGCTCTTGTGATGAGCTTCAGACCTGCCCACAATCCCAGCTGGCACACCTCCACTGGCACTTCGCCAATCCTCAAAGGCTTCTTAACCATAGGAAGTAAGGGTTGCCATGGGAGCCGTGTCGGAAACGGGGCGAATGGCTATTTGTCCAGGCGCTGGGAGCAGGAAGAATGAAGCATTGTCGATATGTGCTTGAGGGTTTTCCCCACATGCTGAGGCTATTCACTTACTTCACGCAAGGTGCTGCAGATCGCACCATGTCAGAGCAAAGGAATGTCTTCCCCAAAAAAAAATAAATAAATAAAAAACCCCATAATACCAATTCAGCATTGCTGCAGTATTTACTGACGAAAGCATAATCAAGGCCCAGCCTGGGGCAAAGGTTCCACTGCAGGGCTGCCACTCAACCTCAGTAGTAATCATTAGCCAGAATGCAAAACTCAAACCACGTCTCAAGAGTGGACAAATCAGTAACCTGCATTCCTGGGACAGATTTAGTGTCCAGATGATGAGTTTTTTTCAAAAGTTGGCTGGTTAAAAAACTGGAGAACTGAAACTGAATTAGAAGAAGCATGCAAAAACTGATCAAAATAAAAGTATTTTTAGTAAACCAAGAAGAAACACACTGAGGGAAATTAAAGATAGGAGCCAGATAATACTGTAATCACAATCAGCAATAAAAGGGAGAGTAAAAGAGAAAACACCACAGCTCACTGCCAACATTTTAATCAGGGTTACAATTACAATGTGTGCTATATTACATACCCGGGAACAGACTTTCATAATCCTTGGCCTTGGTATTATAACATTGTCACCTCAAGAGAGTTGATTTTTAAGCAACATTTATTAACTCATTTGCTTTAACACCACCCCCAAAGTCTACGTCTCTATAACTTTAAGACAAATTACATTCCCCCCACACAGGAATATTATATGGACAGTTTCTTACCTCTTCTGGCTCTGGTTCCTTCTCTTCTTCCTCGCTTTCCTTGCCTTCGCCCTCATCACTGCTGGAAGATTCCAAGATCTCACTCATATCCATCTTCCAGGTATCGGGGATCTGCTTGGTCTGGATGAAGAGCAGCGCTTCCTCAAATCCTGCAGAAAGACAAAGTGTCTGGTGAGGCTGAGCTCATAGAACACACAAGAATGCACAAACCTCAGCTCAGATGTACACACTTACCGGTTTTATTAGCGTGCTCCGATTCACACATGGTGTCCACGCACACCTCTTGAACATCATTGCGGCCCACAGTGTGACTAGAAAGGCAAGCAAAACAAAGTCTTAGTTAAAAAGACTTTCAGCATCAGAACTCACCAATCTCCAAACATATATACAGGTGATGTGAAGGCGTGCTCTGTGGTTAAACTTACAATTTGGAATCAGCAAACGACCTCACTAAGCATTGGTCCTTTTTAACAGTTATGTCATCATTGCAGCTTGGAGAGATCACCTTGAAGAGAATAAAGTCAAGGCAAGCGTTACATTATGTAGGAACAAATTATCATCATAAATTAGATTAGAGACTGACTGGACAAAAAATGGTTTTAAAGTACATCACTATCATGCGTGTAGTGTTTTGCACAACTTGCCAACCAAAAAGACGACCTGCTTACTCTGAGGACATTGGTTCCGACTATACCCCAATACCCAGCGCTCTTATATCAGTAGAGTAATAAAATACATAAAATATGATCATCATCTCTAGTAAATACCATGTATAGCCTTAAGCAAAAGAGCTAGTGAGCCTCTTATTTAAATATGATGTATACTCAAGTTTCTCATCAGGTGTTATAGATACAGGTGTGGACCTCAGGACAGGAAATCGCCAAAACATACAAACAGGTGGGGGGAAAAAAACGAAATAAAAGCATGGGAAAATATAATGAGTGCAGATTCAATTAACATCCGATCGTGTGCTTTTGGTTTTTAAAAGTGATGAACGGGCCCAGTCAACATCAAGGTCACAACAAGAACTTATCTAACTAGCTTTGAAAGATAGCTTGTTCCCGGAGCACTTATGGCACAAGCTCAAGAGAACAGTACAAGCCTGAAGCATGACTCCTGCTTTGGGGAGCTTCGTTATGTTTTGGGCAGCATTTTATTGGCATTGATTGGGTCAACTGATGGGATCGGGTCTCTTACAGGATGATATATGGCAAAAGGGTAAAGATTTTGGACTGACATGATATACAGGCCTTTTCCAGCCCCATCAATAAAACACCATGTGAGGGAAAAATCTAAGAAAATAGTTTAGAGAATAAACCAACTGCAGAGAATCTATAGCAAGGAACATTGGACCCCGTCTGCCAGCATGTCATGCCCCAACACCTTACTATGGCGGCTTTACAATACCAAAAGCTTTAAAACTACTTTTTGTGGCTTTAGGGGAGTGTCCTAATGCTGATCTCCAGCTTTATTAGTATCTGATTGGTCTAATAAGTAAGCTCTGCCATTCAGGGTGGATCATGCCTTGTGCCCCGAGGCCCCTGGGATAAGCTCCAGGCCTCCTACGAGCCCATACAGGATAAGAGGTAGAGAGAATGAGCAAGGCTGGAGCTCACCAGGGCATGGAACCAGCACGCTTGGTCTGGCCCAGTCTGAACAAAAGCCACCTTCCCCAAAAGATCATCACTGAGTCTCCGTCTGTCGTCTTCCTCCTCCTCGCTGGATGAAGACTCCTTCTCATCCTCCACACTACAAAATACAAGCAGAAATTCATTATATTAAAACATGGATTTCTTTATAACTTAAACTACACTAAGCACACAAATCCTCATCTGGTGTATATAAATATTAGGCTAATTTATCTGCACTTGTTTAGAATAGAGACAGGCCGAAAAAGTTGCTGAGTATCTCTTTAAACATTAGTTGGTGTTGCTAAATATGCATGAAGGTTAAGCTGAATTGTCAAAAAAGCCAAGATAGAAAATGCAATTCACCTTTTCTTATAATAACAGGGAAGATTACTGACGCTTTGTTCTCTGCATGTTTCTATTGCCCATGGGGGCTTTAATTGGTGTAAAAGACATTTTAAGGGGACTTTAACATGGTCTTCTCTTATGGTTTAAGGTCTTATTTGTACAGTAGCATTTCATGTCAAGTTTTCTGCACATTATATTTTTATTTCAATATATACTTCTTAAACTTTGGACATTGTCCAAAAGTTGGAACAATGTTAAGTTATGGAGGTGCAAAAAATTTTATAAAATAAAAAGTAAAAAATAAAAAAGGTACAGCCTACTCCATTCATACCAATACCACTGTCCCAGTACCCAGTGGAATTCAGGACATTTCAAAACTTTATAAAAGTAGTAGCTACTGAATATTAAAAAAAGTGCTTGAAGACAAAATGCGAGCACATGCACAAGAGAAAACACAAAGCCACCAAAGTCAAAGCAAAAGGCTTTGTAAAGAAAGCATCTATGAATGAAAAAGTCTTCAGAGATGTATACTCGCAGGTGCATACAAGCATGCACTTTGTTTATTTTTCTATAAATGCTCCGGTGTAATCTTGAGTAGTGAGAGAAGCAATCAGAGAAACTGCTGCTAGTGACAGCGCTAGCATTAAATCAGGAAACATTTCCGAGTTGGCAGAGTGGAAGACAGATTAGAGGGGATTAGCACTAGGCAAAAACACCACCTTCTGTCTGCTACTGCCATTCTGAAGTTCCTTCTAATACACAGTTTTTGAGTTTGCATACCAGGCTGTTTTTTTCATGACCCTGACCTTTCCCTTCAACCTTTAAAAAAAAATTATAAATAAATAACTGTGAAAAAAAGCCACTCTGTGGAGCACGTTTTCTCGTCATCAACGAACAGCTTTAAGTACTGACCACTGCAGCAACTGATACAATTACACTCATCAAATACCCAACAAGCAATAGGTTGTTTGCAATCACGTGACTATGATGAAATGTGATGTGCCTCTGTAGTGCAGGAAGTTAAAAACAGAATGGAAGAGATGTGCGAAAGTCTATATTGTTCTAGTTTAGAGGATATATTCCTAGAGATTAGTATGAACAGATATTTTAAAGGTCATCCTTGTGTTATAAAGAGAAGTGATTTTACAAAAGAACTGAGACATGCCTGTTATCGAGGCAGGAGCTATAAGCAACTACCTCATTCTCTCATGCACTGCACTCAATTCGGTGCGACAAGTTGTTTACATTGGTCCTTTTCCTCATACTGTGCTGTGATTGGCCAGTTGAGCTGTCAATCAAGCTGACTGTTTGTTTACATTCAACTGTCTTTTGTGTAAACGTAAACCCCCATCCCCCTTCCGAGATAAGTGTTAGTGGTGTTGCTTATAGCTGATGTTTTAAATCCATCACATACACACTCAGAAGAGCTATGCAAAATCCAGTTGTACTTCAGGACAAATTATTTCTGCTATGTATTGTTTAACAGGAATATAGGAGTACAGACTCCAACAAAGCAAAGACACAAAAAATAACCTTAAAAATTAAAACACTGAACTTTTTTTTAACCCCCTCGTCATGAACAGCTACCTGGCAAACCATAGTCATTTTGAGATCTAATAATAGTGCCTCTTATGTAGAAAATCACTTCCTGGCCTCCAGGAACAGTTCACGCCACACAACGCAGTGGATGTGGCTTCATGTGCAAACTATTTATGCATAATATTTGTATTTGCTGTTTACAAGTTTTAAGTTTATTCCTCTTTACTGCAAAATACCTTCAGCTGCATTTTTATGCATAAAAAGAGCTGTTTTGTGAAGAAAAAGCGAGACACGAAATCCATAGCATGACATTTTGCACTAGGTATTAAACGTATTAGGTCTCTAAAATTAACCCTACTGGGGGGAAAAAAAAAAAAAAAACTATAAAATATAATGAAACAAGATTACTCCAGTAAAAACACTACACTTAGCAAGGTCACTAATCAACAAACAAACACTCACACTGCCTGAGAAGACCGCCGTCCTCGATTAGTCTTCTTCCCAATGACGGGAGTCCCAAAGTGCTCCGGGTTAGTCAAAGGCAGTTGGTCCAAAGTCTATGGAGGGGAAAATTTTTTTTAAAAAACCTCTTACTCTGTCTCAAAAGAACAATACCAAAAAAATAAATAAATCATTAATAAATCAATAAAAAAAAGCATCTGCATACATGAATGATTCATACCTCACTCTCTGCAAAATGCCGTTCACCTTTAAGACACAGTGACGTTCTTCTGAGTGTTTTCTCATCTCCGTCATCAAAGACTGTGAAAAAGACAAGTTGTTACAAGGTAATTGTATTTTGGAAACAATAAGCAAGACTGTACTGGTGACCTTATGAAGCTTTCACTTACCCACAGTGTACCAGCTAGCGTCTGTTAGTTTACTGATGACGGCTTCAATAAAAACTCCTTCTGCACTCTTGACTTCCACTGTGGAACCCACCTGAGAGCATGAAGACACACATCAAACCACGATGAGTTGCGATATCTGACAACCGAGCAAAATGACCCCTAGTACTAGAGAGAACACTCAGACACATTTTACCAACAAAAGCACTCCCTAAAACCATTTTCAGCTTCACTCACACCTCAGCATACAGTACTCTTACTACCCTGCCAAGATCTATATGTAACCAAACTTAGCATGTGCACTTAGTAAAAATCATTTGCAGATGGAAATAAAGTTGCCTTATAGTTCTGCTACTGTACCAGGCTATACTGCCTGGTGAAAAAGCACTGCAGCATTCCGCCAACAAGCTTGCAGGAACAAAATAACCATTTCTATTTTAAACTCATTTTCTGACATCCTTTCCTACGGCCCAACCGATGTCTTCACAAACAGCACTGCAAAGATTCACTTACCCTCAAAGGTCCTTTGACCTGGTCATCTTGCACAACTTGTGAGGTACTGTCTCCTTTGAGCACCACCTGGAAACAAATCCATGATGCACAAGATGAAGCAGAGCAGTGCGCACAAAGACGAGAGATAAAAAGAGAAAGGGATGAGGAGAAAAACCAGGTTCAGTCAAGGTGAAGTAATCAGGTTGTGTAACAGACAAATGCCACACTTTATGATCTGTCATAACGGGCCTTCCTACATAGGGATCATTATTTCACTCCTTACAATTCAGTCAAGACATGGCTCGGGCTCACGCTCCTGACACAAAGCATTCATGAACACTTCATGTCCCAAACAAGTATCCTTATTTACACAGACAAGCAAGTGAGTCTAGTTAACATAAGCAGTAAAGTGAAGCATTTCTATACTCTTAAGAGTTTATTTTAAGATTTAAAAAGTACCACAAGGTACAATATATGAGCAACTCTTCCTTAAACATGCATAATGTACAGGTGAGGGGGAAAAAAAAGGACAACTCACTTTTTCAACATAAGTATGTACTTGAAAACAGGCAGTGCAAAGTGCACCAAGTTCTCATCAATTAATTGAAGCATGACTGTTATCAGAACAAGTCTGTACATGACTGATGAGACTAGTAAAATAAAACAGACAGTGTTCAACCATAAAGCGTCCTGTGACTGCTAAGGTAAGTAAGACTTAGTCATGACCCTGTCACTCGCTCAGACAGACAGAAGAGCGACAGTCACACTTACAATACTTTTTCAATCCAATTGAACTTTTTCAGATTACAGATCCCGACTTAACTGTTTACATCGCGCTGTGTTTACATGCTCAAAGCATTAAACAGAATCAGAATAAAAATCACACTGTGAAGCACCTGCCTGGAAAATAATATCGAAAAAACTTTTTTTTTTTTCCAGCTCATCTTTTCAAGCTCTCTCTCTGAACATTTTGACTATGGAGGTGTTGAACAATCCTAAAAGCTTTTCAAGTCTACGACAAAAAAAATATTTTAATAATAATAATTTAAAAGCCACAGAACACTTTTTTTTTTTTTGCTGCCGACATGTTTCTGTCCCTCACGGAAACTCGTCAAGCCACCCAACATTACCCCCACAAGGGGCAAACATGCTCAGAAAGAATACAGGAGAGTCCACACTTGCAAAACAGTTGCCTCTCTTTTGACGATCACACAACAGCATTAATGATGGTGTGATGACCGACATCCTTAGAGGAAACATAATATTACACCTTGCTGCGTTAATTAATTTTAAGTTTTAAAAAAAAAAGGCATAAATAACTTTATGATTTTGTTGGGCCGATTGTGCGCGTGCGTGTGCATATATAAACATATTCCGACTACAAACAAACAATCGAATCAAGCATATACACAGCCAATACTTTTCTAAAAGGTTTGCACCATCCTCCTCACTCCAGGTCAGACGGTCCTGACTGAAGCGGTTACATAACGTGTTTTTATTTTGATTATTAGTGGAATATTAAGGTCTGTGTAAATGCAAAGAACGATAATCATTTAGGACACAAAACACGCAAACAACATTCTACCTAACAAGCAAAGCGATATACGGCAAGCCAATCACCAGCGCGATTTTTCTTGCAGTGCAGTTTGAGGTGTTTAAAAAAAAATAACAATAAAAAAACACGTTATTAAAACTTGCCTTAACTTTCACCATCCGTTTAACAGTCTTGATTTTTGCCTCACAGAAGGCACCTCGGTATTTAGCGCTCACATCTGTTCCCACAGTCAGGTAGGCAGGCTCATCTGCTACCTAAAGAAAACAACAAGCAGGTTAGACCAAAGTGGTGTGCGTGACCGTTTCAAACTTTGATCACAACTTTTTAATAAATATATTCATTGTGTGCTCACTGGAAAGCCCTCCTCTGATCATAAAATACAGCCTTTTGTTAGTAAAGCATGAAAGCAAAGCTGTGAAGGAGAATGAGGCTGCATAGTACAGCAGCTGATCCAGGTAAGAGCACTTCGATCAGAATGCTCACAGAATCTAATGAGATGACTTGGTAAAGAACAAACACGTGTTGTTGATAAATAAGTTGCCCTGGTGTAGCAGGCTGTAGAGGTTTGGCTCTGGAGCTGAGAGGCGTCGGCTACACTGCTGTCTCCAGCTGAAGCGCACTTACCTTCATTGTGCTGGCTGTTTGGGGGAGTCCAGCTTGGTTCTGATCGCTGGAACAGAAAAGAAAAACAAGATGCAAGAGTGGATAATGGAGGCAGAGAAATACGACAAGGGTGTTCTCCTTAATCACTGAACAGCACGACAGAACACAAGGCATGCTAATATGCTGGCTAACAGGCTAGCTACTACTCACGCATTCTTTTCAAGCCCGATGCCGCGGCCCCCCTCCCTCCTCCTCCTCACGCTGCTGAAATGTTCAAGCAGGTCTCAAGTGCTTCCCCAAAACTAATTCCGTTAAAAACCGGAGAGCACCAAGTCCGGCTCTGAGCAGCTTTCAATCCGTTATGGGTGTAAAACAGGATAGGCGATGGGAAGGGGGGAAAGCGGAGTAGTGCGTGTGTTCTTCCCGCTTTACTCCGTGTGTGTGTGTGTGTGTGTGTGTCACGTCGCCATCATAGCTCACCGCCGGAACCGTGTCAGGATTTTCCTTAAATCTGTAACTCAAACAACCGCTTCCCTTCTCCGTCAGGAAACTGACATCGACACTATAACCGAGCGTTACACCGACACACGAGCAACCGACACACAAACCTCATTTACACAGATCTCTCGACAGATTCGTGTTTTTTTCCCTCTCTCTCTTTCTACCTCTATCTCCCTCAGAGCTAAATATAGAGAGTCTGCCAGCTAACCTTGCTCAAGTGTTCATCGCTATCACGGCGATTTAACCCTCCTGGATGCGAACTTCAGCTCAGCGACGCTGAAAAGCCCTGAGCTAACGTTAGTTCCGGAACATAGTCGAGCTTGTGGCGTCGATTGTTTTAGCATCCGCACACCGATTCCCTTACTCCTCTACAAGTTCCACAGAGACCAGAAAGTCCTCGATAACGACTCATTGTGTCTGTTAGACCTAATTCTACAAAAAGCCAGTTAGCGAGCTAGCTTTGAAAACAAGCAGCCTAGCAGCAGCTTGGACTAGCTAGTCACTGCCATTCAATTTTCCGTCGTGTTAATCCCTTACTTGGAAAAATACCTCCTAATACGTTTAACTTTACTTTTTTACCCAATAAAGTAAAGATTTATCGATTTCTACAAGTCATAACTTGTTTGAATGAAATGTCTCCTATAGAGATACTTACATACTCCTGTATGTCCGCTCACCACTCGCCTGGGTTGCAAAGCATAAACGAAATAACAAGCTGTTGAGCCAAGGTTGTGTTTCTTGGAATCCGATTGGTTACCCTAACCGCGGTAGCTACATTCCCAAAATTATGATTCGTTCCATTGAACGTCAAATTCCATTGGACGGGTGTTTCTCTAATCAGTGATTGGTCAATATGAAAGCGGCGCTACGAATAGTCTGCCCTTATTGGTTGTCATGGCGGCCTAATCGTTACAATTAAAACAGAGCACATTTGACACCTGATTGGTTGGACGTTTCTGATCGAAGGCTGTCTACCGTGATGATTGGTTAAATCGTCTTCGAAACAACCCGCCTACTTCATTAATTGGTCGAAAAGATGTTCAGAGAAGGGGGGCCGATCTCATTTCAGAGGGAAAAATAAAACCCCCTTGCTTTCATTGCGCATGTCAAAACCATAGGCTCATTCGCCATTTTGTTCCCGACGCAGATATTTTTGACTACTGACGCCGAGCTCTGCGATGTCGAGGTGAGTCCGAGCTGATACCGAGTTCGGGTTAAACATATGTCTTTAGGTAAACAGCGCTGTACATGACCTCTGTTAGCTGTTGGTTTATATCTCACACCCAGCGTTGGGTGAATGAGACGTGTAAAGGCGACAAAATAGAAAAGGTCAGTTGAAGGCTATGAGAATAATGGCGCCTTAACGCAGCAGCGCACATCATGGGCTTCTGACGTAACCGGAAGACAACAGAGTCAGGCTCGTGAGAGGGAGCCGTTACAGCACTGCTGTCAGACTCACTACAGTCACACTGGGGGAGGCAGTTTACCCACCTGGGTTTAAACACCCAAATGGGAATCAATCCTAATCTATAATCTTTTAATAATCAGGGAAATGTTTATTTAATAGATTAATTAGAGCTTTCTAATTCTTAACTTTCCACTCACAGAAGTCAAACCCTGTTTATAAAGTCAAACAGTGTTTTATGATCATAACACTACTTCTATTAAAACTTTTTTTTACATTATTAAAATAGCATTGAGATTCAACTCAACATCATTTAGAATTGCTTTTAGGTCATTGAGATTTGGATTGAATCCAAACACTGACAAGTAAATTAGACCCAAAGTTACAGAATGAAACTAGTTTTTATACTGCGGAAACTATTAGAGGTGGTGGTGATTATAGATACTCATCATTGAAAAATTCAACCTTACATTCATTGCTGGGCAAAATTATTTTGGGGCATGCATAAATACTGGTAGAGGTAACAGGTAACCCATGTTAAACCCCCAAAAATATTTTTAAAAATGCTCAAATACCAAATTCTAATCAAGTAACCTACTAAGCCGAGTTTATACAACAGTTAGTTCCGACTGAGAAATCTGATTGGACAAGAGGCTTTCCAGGAGCGGTGATAACTGACAGTAACAGCACTGAGACGTTTAACTACAGTTATCACTCATAGAAGTCACAGTTCATTACACTAACTGTCAATCAAAGCAGGGGGAAAGTAGGTCTTTATGCTTTGCAGCACTGAGGAGAGAGCAACCGCCTGCCAAAAACCTCAGTCAAAAACAGTCACGGAAGCACTTTCATTAAGAATACACAACTCATTGCATTCATCTTAAAAACATTTTGACTCCTTAATAATTGCTTCTAAGTTGTTCATAAACACCTCTGAACCATCCATGTTCTTTTATTTATGGCTACAGGGCTAACTAGGTCCTAACACAAGGTTGATTTCCAAATCCCTCTTTAACACCTGATCAAGAACATCACTTGGTGTGTTGAACAAGTGATTGTACACCCTACATAGCACACTAGCTTTCCATTTAACGCTAAATGGGATTCAACCCCAGAATGCGGAAGTTAACGTTACTGATATTGTGAAACGGAATAAGTGGAAATATGAAAAGAGACTTATAAGTTTTACAGCACTGTCAACCACCTCCATGATTTATTCTCCTCACCTTTTAGCTACAGATTACCAGTGAGGATTTAAGACTATTTTCACTCCTGTTGATTACACTAACTGTCAGTCGTCCGTAGCTCCATGAGTCACACTTAGTTAGTGTCACCAATTGCGGAAGGATATGTGTTTGCAGTGCAGAACAAGTGGTTAAATTAAAAAACAAATCATTATCTGTTGATGATAAATTTTTGTGGAACTGTTGTATAAAAGCAATATCACACTCGAGGTCATGCTGTGCTGCTGAATAGAGCACGGCGGTGATATTGTATATTGTGTATATTCAGCAGTATAGCACTCACTGTGTGATGATGCTTAATTAAGTTCTTGTGCCAATAAACAGGCGACACAGAATGAAAGCAATCAGAACACGTGTCATGTTTAAGTAAATCAATCAAGCAGACTTTAAAAACTGCACTGTATATCAAAAAGAGGGTCTGCATCATCTTCCCCAAGACTACAATACTAGTGCCATGAATTGTGCACACCCCAATGGATTTGTGAGATTGAGGCAGTGAAGTGAAACACGACAAGAAACAGTCACAAGTCACCGTTCATGACAGCTTACTCTATATTTAGTCCAAAATTTCCTGAAATATTTAGCGCATATTACTCACATTTGCTACATTATCATTGACCTGGGCTGTCTTGCTGTTGAATAAAAAACGTAATGTTTACAGCCATGGTGATTCTGTTCAATGATGTTTAAAACTTTGTGACCTAAAGAAATTCTCCCACACAGGATGGCATACTTTGATCCTATCGACTGTACATGCTGTCACAGTGAAACAGTTCAGCCTGTAAATAGATATCACTGACTAAATGACACTCTGCCTCTGTGTGATGACCCAAATGAAATTCTTAAATTATTAGATTTAGATTAAATTTAGATTAAGATTCAGTGGAAACAAGTTATCTTGTGTGCACAGCTCACCTTCTAACCACAAAAGCAAATGAACTGTTTAAATAAAACGATAACAGCCTTCTTGTTCCAGATCCAAATCAATATAGTTTTAATGTGATTTCAAATAACGCAGCAGTTTTATAACTTATACATAGTCTGTTAGCACTAGATAAAAATGATACCTTTTGGGGCTTTAAGGCCTCGGAAGGATTAAGAGAAATCTAAAATTGAAACTTTTCAGTTCAGGAAAGTTTCTAGTTTTAGAACTAGATATAATAGAAAATGTCCCAGTTTGACCATATGAAGGGTTTTATCCCAGGACACCATACCATACGGAGGAGACATGCAAATGTTTTATTACAGACATCTGCATCCGAGTGTTTTTGTGTCCCTTTGTAGCCTGAACAGATCCACTCAGCTCCATGGGTTGGTCAGGTGCAAGTAGAGATCTTATTAATGTTTTCATTTCAATTGCAATTTGCCTTATGAGCTACAGAGGTCTCTAATTATGACAAACTGCTTCTTTAAGTGTTCTGCTAATCCACTGAATGATTAGGCTCCTGTGTGTAGACAGTGTGTGTCATACAGTTCATTCAGTGTTGAACAGCGATGGACTCAGTCTGGTGCCACGGCTCTGCAAATATTTGAATATTAATTGCATAATTACTAGTGCCTAGTCAGCTCACACGTTTCAGTCCTTAATGCAAACATAGTTTTTTTGTTTTTACGTGTTTCTGCACGATTAATCGTATCAAAATCACAATACTGACCTGTTCAATTATTTACTCATAAAAGGCTACGATTTATTACAGTTATATATGCATAGTTGGGAATTTATTTATTTGTTTGTTTTTTTAACTACTTTTTGAGGTGATGCATAAATATTGGCAAACATCTCCTTAATGAACATTTGTGCTGTTATTTGCTGTTAGCCATGTTAAATATATTTGAATACAAAACAGTGCATTTAATAGTTGTATATTATATTTATGTATTTTAGTTTAAATCACACACGTGTCAAAATAATCACTTATTTATTTATTCATTCATTCATTCATTCTTTTAATGAAATCATGCAGCGCTATGTTGTAACATGCTGAGCTGTGGGCTTTGCCACAAAAGCAAAACTCTTGTTTTTGTTCTTTGTTCCACCCCCCCCCCCCAGCATGCGGTTCATACAGAAGTCATCACCAGGACTGATGGAATGGTCGCCTGCCCTGCCTAAAGTGTGCAGTGTCGTGTGTAGCTCCAGGTAAGTCACCATTTGCAAACTTCACTTTTTGCAAATTTTGCGTCAGATGAGTCTCAGAGAGGTAGGACATGGTATGCAAATTTACAATAAACAAAGCTTTCTTTAAGTACAAGTTCCCCTAATATGAGTTGTAATATGGGTTCCATGTGCTTTCCTCATTCAAGCCAGACTGACAAATGTATTGGAGGTTGTGTCACTAAAACCTAAAACGGTCTCAGCGGTGGTTCAGTGGACATTCTGTTCAGTGATTGCTAGGAGATGAGTTCAAATCCCCAACCTGCCAGAAACCATCTGTATGACGAAGCCCTTATTCTCGGTCACTGGATTAGATTCTCACTCTCACTCACATGTCATTCTGTCAGAGTAAAATGCATAAATATGTGCAGCTGGCCTTCTTGCATTCTCACATCAGTTATAGTGACAATCATGGGCGTCTCTGAGCTCACACATGCATAACTTTGGAGACAGCACTGAGTGTTTTGTACCTAAACATAATGGTGCGTGGGCTGCAGTGGGTTTGCATCATGTGTCTCGAAGGAAGGATGCGATGGCCTTTGTCCCATCTTGTTGGTAGTTGTCGCCTCTTTTTCTGGTGGATTTTAATTATACAAAAAACTCTGTCCTGTAATCTGGAGCTCTTTTTTTTTTTCATTTATTTGTTTGCATGAGTTTCAGAGAAAATGCAACGTTGTTTAATTTTTTCCCATTGTTAGTTATCGGGCATCAGTCTGATTCTGCACTTACTGTTACAATACTTCTGCATAGATACCATTTTCCAGCACAGCCAGATGCTTACTACGTAGCCCTAACAATACTCCTCCCACCTCATGAGTGATCGATATCTTTCTGGCAGTCCCAGAAAAAAAACATGACCATCATGAACATATCATCTTGTGTTCCCCCCCCCCCTCCAAGTTTAATGTCAGCTAGTAATATGAACATTAATTTGATGCGCTAACTTAAAGTACATCCCTTTGTCTGTCTGTCCTGCTAACAGAGCTTACCAGTGCATCTCTTGGTCTGTGTCTTGCTTGCTTGATAACGACTGTGAAATAACTTTATTTATTTACAAGCTATGTGTGATGAACAGAAATAAAGCACTGGTGTAATAAACGTCAGCTCTGGAAAGTTAACCGAATCAGACACGGAAAAAGCACTTATATGTGCACGGAAGGAAACTCGTGTCCGGACATGACAGAAACAGTGCTGCCAAACCAGCCATGTTCTAAAATATTTACCCTTGTCCTTTAAATGTTGACAGAGAAATGGATGTCGTTTTTTATAGACGTATAAAAAATAAATATTTAATAAGAATCATCCTTTAAATTCAAGGATCTTTAAAAACAAAAATGTAAAAAATTGTCGTTCATGTTGCGACGCTGTTGTTTGAGCGGTCGCCATGGCACTGAAGGACATGAAGGAAAAGGTGAATTTTTGCCCAGTAAAAACTATTTACTGTTAATAAGAATGATCAGATATGTAAAAGTGTATGAATTTTCCATGAAGAACAACTGCATGTAATAAATCGAGGAGGGAAAAAAGTGCTTCCAAAGCTTCTAGACTTTGTGAAGAAGCATATCAGTAGCCTGATGCTGGAGATTTTATCCTTCAGCCTCACTACAGATATTTGGACTGCCAGTGTCCGCCCTATGTGTCTCATCAGTTTAAGTGTGCAGTGGATGGACGAGGGATTTACTGAGAGTCACTGTACCTGTGACACAATTTCAATGTTCACACAAAAGCAGAGCAAGTGTATTTGTTGATGTGCGTCAGACATGGGGCTTTCTGAATAATTCTGTTCACATTGTGCTTGGGGACAACGCCACGTACTGGAATCGGTATCGGTAAGCACCGAAATGGAAGTACTTGTACTCAAACTCGGTCTGACAAAACCGTGGTATCCCTGTAGCCCAATGTTAAAGGAAATGTACTCGTTTACATGTTTACATGCATATGCTGTGAATGCAGTTATAGTGTTCAGAAAGAAAATCATTTCGGCAGATCAGACTTTTAAAAAGATGTAAAATAATAATTCATAATTAGCCAAGAAAATCAACGAATATGTCCTGGACTCCATAATACATCTCCTCAATTACAAACGTAGCCTTGGACCTGACACGTTCAATGTACTTTACAAATGGACTTACTTGGGATCTTTATTCCAGATCAGTTAAAAACTCTTACTTTCTAAATCTTACTCAGCTTGCATACATGAGGAACAGTACTGGGAGAAAGGGCAGCTTGTTTTAACTTCCTCATTGTTAAAATATACTTTGGGGAAAAATTGTGTATTGTGTGTAATGGAAGTTTGTCTGTTTTTAGTGTTTGTCTGTTTTGTTTTGTATACCAAGGTTTCGCTGAAACTTTTGACACCTTTCACTTCCTGAACACACATGACTGTAAAAGTGAAAAATGAATGAATTAATAAGTACTATCATTATATACAGGCCTTTCTCTTACAAACACAAAATAGACAAAATAGTGCCTCAGAATCGACACCCATGGTTATGCTTCATCACAGTGTTTCTGTTTTTGATGCAGCCCTGGTGGCAGCAGGAGATTATCTCAGCATGCCATGTTTAGTTGTTTTTCAATGTAATTGTTAACAGCCTGATTGTGAGAGATATCTCCTAAGAGAGTAGTGCACAAACAATGCATCACAATTTTTGGTTTATTATCTTTTCTTGAAATCAGATCACCATCTGCACACACACAAGCTACAAGAAACACCTGTTTATTCATGGAGCTATCCAATCAGGCACCCGTGCAGCAGCAGCACAGTTCATAAAACTATGCGGACATAAGCCGTGTGCTTGGTTAATGTTCATATCACATCAAATAGCAATAATAGTGATCTCTGTTACCCCTTTTCCACCTAGGCGGTTTCGGAGCGGTTTTGTTTTCCGACAGCCGAATCACTGGCACTCCACCTTCAACGACATCAACACCTTGCTGGGTTAGAACAAGTAGTTACATCACTTACTCACCACTTACATCAGGGGCTGACGTTGGGATCGTCACAACCAACTAAAAGTCTGTGGCCGCCATCTTTAAAAAATGGGATCAATATGTAATGGGAAAACAAGAAGAACTGCACGCAACGCCACGTGTAAGTTCACCGTTGCTGCAAGAATTAAAAAAAAAATTTGCCGCTCACATTGCTGGGAATGTAGAGATGTACACAGACATGATGACGTGACTCTCTACCCCATGGAAAAACAAAGCCAGTTCTTAGGAGATTCTCTGCTTAACCTGGCACTAGCACCAGACATGAAGTAGCACCTGGTTCACTTTGGCAGAGAAGGAGTTCGATGAGACTTTGACCTTGGCATGGTTGTCACACACGCCGGTTTGAGTATTTCGGATACTGCTAAGATTTTCACTAAACATTCCACAGTTGACACAGACTAGCGCAAACACGCTAAGAGAATACAGCCAGTTGAATATTTGCAAAAGATTGGCCATTCTTCTGCTGCCATGCTCCGCTAAGCCTCTCCCCACTGTATACTTAGAATCCTGTTTTTGGCTGCCAGAAATGGAACTCCATGTCGTCTCCTGTTGTTGTTGCCCCCCCCTTAAGGTTTAGCAGGTTTTTAGAGTGTTACGAGATGTTTTCTGCCCATCACAACTGTAAAGAGTGGCAACCATGCCTTCCTGTCTGCTTAAACTAATCTGGCCTTTCTCCCCTGACCTCAGTTGACCTCCAAAAATATTTCCATCTTTTGTCCCCCCTGGCTGATGGGACATTTGCATGCATGCGCAGGCTTTTCCAAAAAAGGTAGACACTGAGTGTATATTGTCTTGTTATTCCAGTTTCTTTATACACAAGTTACCCCATATACCCTCATCCAGTCAGAACTAATGTTTTAGTTTGAGTCTTTGCTGAAGCTACACATCCGACATGACCTGCAGCGACCAGTGAAGGCGAAACCTGCTTCCCTCTTTTATCACTCTGGTCTGGTTTAAGATGCACACAGCAGTTTAACAGATTCCTTTTTTTATTATTTTTAATATACTGAAAATATGATGTCTGTTATAATTAGATTTTAATCTGACAAACAGCTGCTCTGCATGTCCTCTCACTGGTGGTCGGCACTGCTGAAACTCAGCACAAGGTTCAAGTCCTTGCAGTGTACCACTGCAGACTTCTGTTTGTTGGTAGAGTAAAGATGTACACGGATGCAGTGTGGCTGTACTGAAGCCGAGGCTGTGCTTCTATCTTGAGTTACTTCAAGACCAAGCAACATCGATATGGTTTATGTTTTCTAGTCAAAATGTGTGCGGGCCAACTTTGAATATAAAACAACAACAACATTAAACACTTCAATTATTTAATTCTTGTCTTCACCATTCGTACATGAATTATCTAGAAAACATATAAAATGAATGTTATGGGGCTGTCAGGTGCATGTAAAGTGAGTATATTTGAATATATTGGTGTCAAGTCAACTGGGTTACATGTTGTCCTCGTCAGAGTCGTCATCTTCTTCCAGTGAATCCTGAAAAAAAAAAAGTAAATCAATTAGGGAGCAAAAACTTGGGCTTTGTCTCGGTTTTGTCTCCCATCACTGAAGGACTTACTTTAGCGTATTTCTCAGCCTCCTCTTTGATATCTTTAGGGACCAGCTCATGCCTTCCTTTTGTGACTGAAATGAAGGATACATTCAGTAAGACACTTTGATACACATGGTATTTTTTTTTTTTTTTACTTCTTTTCTCTTTAAAACCAACAGAACTTTGCTACCTTCTCCAACCCAGCTCAGCTCCAGCTCAAAAGCTTTGTCCTTCACCTCATCGTGTACAATGTAGATGCTGTAGAGACACAAGAAAGTCCTCTGGTCACACTATATTGATCTTGTAGTCATCCTGTAAAACCATGCTTCTTACAATGTAAAAGAGTGAGCTTTCCTCATCAGCACCAGAGCATTTGAACAGATTTAAACTCTGGGTGCTACAGTGGTTTTTGCACTTGGAATATTTCACTCCTCTCGTTTGTGTCTAGCTAAAGTCCCACTCAAACAGTTACTAACAGAGTTAACAAGAATGTGTGGACTGAATTTCTCTGAACTTATTCTAGTTTTCATAGCATCTGTGTAAACAGTAATGTGACGATAACACTAATGGTTTATGATCTACTTTTAGTCACCCAAAATAAGTCTGTTGAAATGTGATCGAGCTTAGTCATTTATGCCATACTTTCCTTAAGTTAATGTCAAAATTTGAATAAAGTATGCAATCCAAGAGAAACTTGGAAATATATGCAATTGAGTAAACACACATTTACTCATTTATATAAAAAAAATCATTTGCTAGTAGAAGACATCATGTTTAAAAATAATTTTGTATTTAGCCACCTACAAACTCATGCAGTCTATGTATATTACCTGTAATAAACCTGCATTTTGTGATTAAATGATTGCGCAGGTCCATATTGCAATTTAGATTTATTGCAGGTAGATTGTCTACCTGTAATGAGCGAACATGATTGAGTTAAGTGATGCATCCTAAATCACAAGTGTGTCCCCCCAGAAAGTTCAGCAGTAAATTAACCATATTGAATTTTTTTTTATTTCAGCAATAACACTGAACATAGTGTGCTTTCACAATAGTGGCACGGATAGACTGCACTTAACCCCAAAGACTGTGACGTCTGTGCCAAGTTCTTCTTCTGAAAATGGCCCCATCAGAGGTCATCACTTAACTCTTTTTTTAACAGATAACAGACAAGTGTCTAACCACAATAAATGGATATTACAAACTTTCCATGTTGGACGTTATGAAGGAAATTCACCATTACAGCACGAGAGGGCAAAAAAATTAATCTCCAGTGTATTTAAGGTAGTCCTGTAGTCCAGACCCAGGAGCCACTTATTAGATTTTACACAATAATAGAGCTGGTGCAGTGATTCCCAAACATGACACTACATCCCAGTCTAATCCAAGCAACTGACTCACTCAAGCAATTTAATTGTATTGTATACAGATTTGAACACAGGAAACATCACATAAATAAAAACTACAAGGACTTAGCAGCATGTCTGGTCATTTATGATATTTTCATGATTTTTCAGTTTTCAGGGAGGGGGGGGGAAAAACCTGCTTATCTTCAAGCATTCATGTATGTTACAGCAGATGTACAACAGCCTAATGGTTTTACTTCGTATAAAATGATTCATCAGCTATTATGCTCTATCCGTAATATTGCTATAAATTATACTTACATTTTTGCAACCTCTTTCACCAGCTCTCGGCAGGTCATGTCTTTCATCTGTATAAATAAGGAGAATATAAAAAATAAAAAATGATCATGTCCAGCAATACTTCCACAGCGTCGCACGCAGTACATCTGATCATAAAGTGTGTGTATGCAAATTCCACAATCAGTTCCCGAACAATCTGTACAACTTTTTTTCAGGCCTGCATGTGTAAGAATTTGCTTTAACCTTTAACTGGTAATCAAGCATTTTTAGGTTAATCAGTATTAACATATGGGCAAGTATAATAAAGTACAGTAGTACAAATCATAAATTAAATAACACTGAATCACAACTATGCACACAAAATCCTGGTACTAAAATGTAGACAATCGGGTTTTATGTAAACATGTAATTTGTAAATTTAAAATCACACACGTGGATCTTTATTAGCTGTTAATTAATAAGCATCTTTCCACATATAAGACATCGTGAAATGCAAACAGCACATATGGAAATGTGTCTCACTTGTTTATTTTCATGAATGCCTCTTTAATTAAATCTGATTCTGGTGAAATCTAGCTGTAAATAGCATCATCTTGCATTTGAGACTCCCAGGATCTTGTTTCCATTAAGCAGTTCTTGAAGCAAAATCACATGAGAAGGAGTACTGTACTGCTAGATATAGCACAGCTGTGATGCACGCACAGACACGAGAGCGCAGCCAAAGTGCTAAAAGCATCACGGCTATGATATATCCAGCATGACCTTGAGTGTGATATTTCTTTTATACAACAGTTCCACCAACACCATCTTTATTAAACCAGTTATTTTGCTCTGCCAACACACATCCTTCTGCAACTGGAGGAACTGCCTAACGACAACTGGAAGAGCTGGTGCCTGGCTGTTGGTTTAATTAAGAGGAGTGAAATTACCAGTACTATGTCAGAAAAATAAACCATGGAGGTGGTGAACAGTCCTGTAAATTCAAGTTTCCGGTAAGTCTATAAATCTCCAGCAAGTTTACCTTTACCTTAAAACTTATTCTGCTTGAGAATATCAGCTCTGTTAACTTCAGGGTTCTAGATAGAATCCCAAATTGCATTAAATGAAAAGCTAGTGAGCTACGTAGGATGTACAATCCACTATCACACGTACCAAGTATTGCATTCGATCAGGGGTTGAAGAGGAATTAAAATTTTACTTTAAGTTTTAGTTTAAGATAAACTGCAAGATGTGTTTTCTTTCTGAAAGTCTTTCTGTGACTGGTTTCGAATTTGTTTTGACAGACAGTTGCTCTCCTCAGTATTTTGTAACATACAGACCAACTCTTACCCACGCTGCGACCAACAGCGTAATTAACAATTATAGCACGCCAGTGACACACAGTCAAACATATAGTTAAACATCACAGTGGTGTTACTGTCCATTATCAGCACTTGTGGAATTCCTCTCTTCCTATCAGTTTGCTCATTCTGATAAACTGTTTTATAAAGCTGAATAACTGATTGATTACAGCTAGTTTTTAATGTTTGTAATCGGATACACGTTTCATTTACACATGCTCAATTCGGTGCTTGTTCCTTTGTGTTTTTTAAGACTGCAGTTCAAGTATTCTCAGCTGTACAAGCAGTAGAAACCCACCTGAAGTTTCTCAATTTCTGTTTTTGCAGCTTGCTTGGCTTTTCCAATGGCGCAGCCCCAGTAACCCTATAAACAGGGATAAACCATTAACACCATTAAATCAAGATTTTGTAAAACTCAATCCATGCAAACTCTGACTGTTTAAGGCCTAAATGAGATATATGAGGAGAAAGTAACACAAACTTACATATGAAATCCCTGAAGGGTCAACCATGTACAGCTGAGGACCCTCATCTTCGTCATGAGAGCCAAGGATGAAACTAAAAGAAATCACAATTCCTCTTAAAAAATTTCTCTTTTAAACACAAAAACATCTACTATTGTACTGATATTGTTGCATGATGATCCTGTTTAGTGTGATTTCTTTCACCTACCTGCACCCAAATGGGCGCACAGCGCTGTATAACGTGTAAGCATGGACGTACATCGCGACTCTGTCTGCTAGATGCTTTTTGGAAAATGATATAGGAGTCATGGGAAAATTAATCATGAACAGCAGCAATTTTCTTAATTAAGTCATAGTACAAGTTGTGATATTTTAATGGCAATTTTAATTTAAAAGTATTATGCAAATTATACTACCATCACTAGCACTGACTTCTACAATTCTCATAATTACAATAATGGATAATGTACGTCCAGTGGATCACGGCTTTCACTCTTACCTTCAGGGGGATATCATGACCATAGTTGGAGCGGAAGTTGGACGCTTCTTCCCTTGCCACCTCAGCAAGAGACCTAGCGTCTGCCAGCAGCCCTGCCACAGCCTGGAAACAGAGCAAGGAGGGGTCTTCATTACTCAAATTAAAACCATTAACTATACATCTTAAAATACTACAACTCAAAGATATTAAATGTTATTTATTAAAAATAAATACATGGCTTTGTTTAATCTATAATTTAATGTTGTGCCGCATTTGTGAAAGAAGTTCCTTTTCGCACTTCAAACTATAAACTCTTAATTGCAGCAGCTTCTTACAAAGAAAACAAAAAGTTACTGTTATAAAAGTGTTGACACCAAAACAATAAACTAATATAGCTCTTATTAGTAAACGTTTTCGTTCTTCCCCTTTTATAATTTATTTGGGATTGTCAATTTAGATTTAGCTAATTCACACCAGCCTCTCAGATGCCTCTCATGACAACTGCCAACCAGTAAGGGTGAACCGTATCATGTGCTCCTCTGAGACACGTGACACCAGGCACTATCCTTTCCATCTGCTGCTCATGTATTGTTAGGGATGGCAGAACACACTTGATTGAATGCACTAGACACATGACTGACTTGTGTCATTAGAGCTGATTAGAGAGTAGAGGTATGCCATTACCGATGCAGAGAGACCACGGCCATGCCACTGCTCTAGATCTCGCGCTACTCATAGCTGCAGCATGACCCGGGAATCAAACTCGCGATCGCAGGATGATGGGGTGAAAACCTTTGTTTTGCCACTTGGGTGCATTACATTACATAGTCTGAGATTGCATAGTGCTTCTGCCATAATTTCTGTTATTGTAGTTTCAATACAAAAATAATACCATATTCAAAAAAAAAAATCCACACCACTTGAGAATTAAACCACACTGTGGTATAAATGCCACACCTTTCTACAGAATATCATGCCAGCTGTGAAGTGGGCAATAGCTGTAGTATAAAATAGAGGCTTCTACTACTAAGTTACTAATTAAATAACTACTAAATAACAGCTACTACATTGCTAACGACTAAGCCACCATGCCATCTTCCATAGTAACATCTGACAAAAAGATCTAAACACTGAAGCAAAAGACAAATTAATATTTGTGGCACTCTCAAAACCTTTGGTGATGGCAGTATACCTCCGCTATAACCCCATCACCACCTGCATTTATACCACAAACATAACCACACACCATGCCAACATGACGATCGATGTTGAAGATTCTCTTGTTCGAGCCCTCTTCGTACAGTTTGGACAGCACCAGCTTCTCCACACCAAACACGATTCCATCTTTACAGCGGATTCCGATAGCCGTGCTGCAGAACAAAACCACAAGGTTATCAGCATGCTGTGTGTTTAAGTGACAAGTTAAGTATGTTCAGAAAGGCGAATGATAGATTAAGACTTACCTGCTGTTTTCTACTGCTTTCATGGCATACTCTACTTGAAACACCCTGCCATCCGGTGAAAAAGTGGAAGCAGACAAGTCATACTAGATTGGGGTTAAAAAATCACATCCTGTTAGTGTTCAGCGAAGTTTAACAGAACTGAGAGAGAGTAAATAAATTAACTTATTACATTCAGTACAAACATAAGGCATGTATTAAGTTTTGTATTATTACTATTATTATCTTTAGCAGCACTAGTATTAGAAATGGTATTCTGAAAGTAAATATATTGTGTTTTTAGTGTTTAGATATGTTATTTTACATTTTGGGAGAAAACGAAGGTTAACCTTACTTTCACTTTTGTTAGCTAGTTAGCTAACGCTGTGTCATTCGAGCTGAGCTTGTTATTCATTGTTAGCAATGTTAGCATTGTGACTCAGCACAGGCGTAAACCAAAGGAAAATTCGGAGTTCACTCCCAGCATAAACTCAGCTTTAATGATCTCACCCGAGCATTACTCTGACACTCCGACAGTAATCACTAAAAACAGTATAACGCTCCCTGAGCACTCAGGCGCTTCACTCAGAATGTGCTCCTGGCTAGTTTACCGCAGCTAACCACACTCCAGAACACTCATTAAACCTCACAGATAAAAAATATTCACAACACAAACTGTTTAAAAAAAAATAGGTACAAATAGAGAACATGAACTCACCCCGGTCCCAATAGAACTCATTTTACTCTGCACCTGTACACTTCAGTTCAGCACAAAACAGCAACCCGGCTAACTACAGCATCTGCTAACGTTAGCGGTAATTCCTGACTGTACCCGCCACCACGCAGTAAGCGCGTCTCTGATTGGACGAGAAATATCATCCAATCATGATGTAGTTAACAGACACCAACATCGTGACGTCGATTCTCGACCTACGACAGAATTCAAAAGACAAGTCTCAAATTCAAATTCATCAAATTAAAATTGTATTTGTCACATAAACCATTGAACACGGTGAAATATTTTCTAAAAAAAGGAAAGATAGGATTGAATATGGAAATAGAAAGATTTTACTAAAATAAAAGAAAAATGTAAAATTAAACATTTGGATGAAATCTGCAAATTTACAGATTTACAACTTACAATGTATTAAATAAAATGCAGTTGGCAGCGTTATCATTAACTTTTATGTCATACTGTGAGCATGTCACAGGCGTTAACATTGGAGCAGCGTGAGGAGCGGCAGCGAGTTGACCGCACGCTCTATTCGCAGGTAGTGATAGCACACGGGCATCAGAATCTGCAAGATGAGAATCAGACCCTCGACCCTAGAGGTGCAGGGCCACAGTGCTATTGGTGGGTTTCCTCACACAGTCCAAAGACATGCATATTCGGGTAGTTGGTGTTCCCAAATTGTCCGTAGTGTGTGTGTGTGTGTGTGTGTGTGTGTGTGTGTATATATATATATATATATATATGTGTGTGTGTGTGTGTGCACTGTGATGGATTGGCACCCTGTCCAGGGTGTACCTTGCCTCGTGCCTTAAGTTACCTCTCAATGCATACAAAAGGCAGAAACAATGGAGCAGCATGAGGAATTGCAGTGAGTCGGGGTACCATATATATATATATATATATATATATATATATATATATATATATATATAATGATTAATAATAAAAATTATACACTACAGGAACAGGAAAAACTTGTATAAGTATTTAAATTTAATAACTTTATTTACCGCTTAATCCTGTATTCAGAGTCACGGGCTGCCTGGAGCCTATCCCAGAAGACTAAGGGCACAAGACAGGGTACACCATGGACAGGGTGCCAATCCATTGCAGGGCACTCACACACTACGGCCAATTTGGGAATACCAAATAACCTAACCTACGTCTTTGGAGTGTGGGAGGAAACCGAAGTACCCGGAGAAAACCCACCAAGCTCAAGGAGAACATGCAAACTCCATGCACACATAGAGATGCTAACCACTACACCACCGTGCCTGTATCTAGGATAATATTATGATAATATTAGTAATATTATACTAAATATGATATACATCATACTATTGCATGAAATTTGTACCAAATACTCATTTCTTAATGTTACTTATCCAAAGCAAACAATTTGTTTACAAATTATTTGCATTTTGTTTCAAGTTATTAAAGCTGTGCTTAAATAAAAAACTGCATGATTTAAATTTTAAATTTAAAACTGCATGATCTTGGGTTATCTTGATGTGTTGTGATGTCATCAGTATAAATAACAAATAGTTATATTTTGAATTTAGAAGAAATATTGTCAGCAGTTCACAAAAATTAAACAAAACTGTTCATCTCACCAAACTCACTACTGGCTATATAAGTAAATTAGATACACACATATATAGCATAAAGTGATATAGAGGAGAAGTGAGTAAGTGATCTCGAAAGTGTACGAAAGTGAAATCCATTTTTTTTATCCAGTTTTTAGATGAGGACATACTAAGGTGTGCCATTCTGTTAAGAGGGTAATTTTTTAACTTGCACTATGATAACAAATCTGTCTTAATGTCTGTGGATTGTTTGGTAGCATCAGTGCTGTCAAAGAGGAAATCCATATTTCTTCACATACACACACATACCTTCCGGAGTGTTTGTGTACAAGTTTTCTCAACATTAAAAACACAAAACATCAAAAAGCATGTCAGAAATTGGAATGCAAGTTTTATTACATAAGAATAAAAAGGAGCAATTTAGAAACACATGTAACCCAGCAAGATTTAGTCATCAAACCGGGTACAGAGATATAAAAACAGAACAGGTAAAAAGAGCAGCATATGCGCTGCCACACCAGACAGATAACAGATATGTTTATTTGCACTCAAGTATGGTTCTATGCTACATTTTATCCATGAACCTCAATTACTGAGTGTGCATTTTTTCAAACTCACAACCATCTAAATATGTATATAATTATACATATAACTCTTAACACAAAAGTGAATTTCCATTGCAGTTTTTTTTTTAACTTCATGCGATACAAAATATTCCTACATCTGAGCATGTGGTCAGTTCAACTCTCAATAATATTAAGGCTAGAAGAAACATCACCAACTCTGCTACTCTGCTCAGTTCACTCACTTCCATGTCAATAACAAGGCTCAGCTAATCCCTGAGTCACGCTGTGCTATCAGTAACTAAGTGTCTGAAAACATTTCCGATAGCGTTCACAAAATGGAACATCGCCAACACTACTCAGATGTGTCTCATACAGGAGGGTGTTAAGAAAACAAGCACCCTCTTGCATGCATTAATCCGGGTAGCAGTCTAGAGATTCCATAGAGATCAAGTAGCAATAAATTTTTCCATAGGCACAAGAGTTAAGCAAATAATTGGTTCAAAGATTGAAAGAAGGATGAAAACCCATGAAACCCTGACATGCTGAGATTAATTTATAATTCGGTAAAATAACCAAATCTATGAAATTTATACCTAGGAGTTTTTGGTGTTCCTCATAGGTAACTTGTGTTGATCAAGAAATCTCAACACTATAACCTCTTTTGTAAACATTTTTCAAGATTGATTTTGAGATGATGTAAATGTTCCTGCCTCATGAGTGGCTTTGCAGTTACAGTTCAAGCGCTTTGACTTGCAAGTGGTAAAATAGTGTACATCACAATGCAAACATTGATTGTCTATTAATTATTATGCATTAATAGACAACTAAAAATAAGAAAGAACAATCATTCCAGATGTGTAACTCTTGGTCAGACTATAGATATGGGTTTTAAACCAATCCATAATAAAACTTCCAGCATTCTGGTGAATAGTAAAGAAACAATTAGCTCTCAGACACCTGCAAACGCTATAGTAAATAATTAAAACTCAAAGTACAGGGAAGTAACCAAAAAGAAAAAAGAAAAAATCCAAAGAAACTATAATTTATTGGTGTTGCACTTGATTTGTAAGACTACAGCTTAAAATAAAAGTCTTCATATATGTGGGATGTTTGAACGATGAGGTTAGCGATTCTGAGTTCATTTTGCTTCTCCTATGTCAGATCTGCAGCACGAGGCCGGCAGCACTGATGTTGTCTCCTCCTCCAGCTGTCTGATACACCTCAGTACAGACAAGCACAGGAGCCACACATATCTCGTATTCATCCTCAGTCCAGCAGGAGACGGGCCGGGTCTCCTGAAGGGGAATTCTCTGGCTGCCTTCTCTCCTGCTTACAGAGAACGACTCGTCCAAGATGAGGCGTGCCTTGCTGGGGTCAATGTCAGCTGAGCCACAGACGTGGCGGTTGGCGGTGAGTGAGGCCTTGGCTGTGGCTGACATGGTGTTCTTCCACTGAGAGTCCTGCCTGACGATCATCGCCTGGAAAGCCAGCGTGTGAACGTGCAGTCTGGTGAGGGGTCGACCTCGGCCGGTCTGTCTGTGCCTGAGGTTGACAATGCGGTAAAGCTCACGCATCTGGTCCAACACGGTGGCTACACGGGGGTTCGGGTCAGACAGCACGGTCACGGTGCTGCCACGCAAAAGGCTTAGAAGATTGGGCAGTTCCTGCTCGTTCATGCCCAGAGAGTCAGAATGAGGCAGCACGAGCTCTAGCAGGTCAGACATCAGAGCCTCATCAACAAAGCTGGCCATTTCAAAATGCACATTAGTTTGAGGTGAGGCTGAAGACAGCAGCTTAGCCAGGTGACTCAGTAGAGCCTCACGCTCTCCTGAAAAAGAGTTCATCATCAGCTATCAGTCAGACATAACCCGTCAACTTGCCTTGTAAATACTGAACAAAAACTCAAATACAGTACATGTAGGTCTAGAATGTACCCAAAGGCTTTTTTCTTCTACATTTGAAGCAGGGCTGCATGATTTTATAAAATTAATTAATTAATTACATCATGATCATTTTGACACCATGATTGCGATTTAAACAGCAATATTTTATTTATTATTAAATATACCATTTTGTCTCCAAATATATGTATCTAGACTAACAGCAATTAAGTGCACAATGGATTTTGGCAATATTAATTTTTTTACTTAAACATATGAAAAAATTAATCAATGAATTAATTAATTTGACAAAATCTACATAAATTCCAGACTATGATTATATTACCTGTAATATATTGCAGTATATTGCAATTAAATAATTTAACTGTTTTGTTATGCAATTAATTGTACAGCACTTTTTAAAAGCATGATCTAAAAAAACAGTAGAAATATATAATCTTTATGAAATAAAATATGTTTATTCTGTCGATATATCGCACTCTCTTTTAAACATGAGAACATCTCTGGACATTTCACTTTATTCCAACCCAGACATCAGTATGACAAGTATGTGGGAGAGCATGTATGTTCAGCTAATCCATCATTTGCGGATTAGAGGGGGACAAGTTGAATACATTCCCACCAAGCAGTTGTGAAAATCATACATGAATACTTAGCCAGTACCCAATATTTTTTAAATACGATATAAATACGAGCATGGATTTGCTTTCACTACTACAAATTACAAAATATTTGACAGCAAATGCTTTAAACGAATGCTGTAAACCAGGTAAATAAATACAGAAAAGCATTTTTTCTAACAGCTTCTAAGAGTTTCGCAGCTATGCAATACTCTGTCAAAATATAAACTGTGGTGGATTTGTTAGAAATTTATGATTTTTTTTTCCTGAATGTCACAACCAAAACTGAAGACTAGTGCTTCCGATTATTTACACTCTTCTAGTTAACAAATACGTTACATGCATGAATTGCTGAGCCCACCTTGCTTGAACGGGAAGTTGTCCATCATCTGAAGGCCTCCCACCACCAGTAGGTCAGGATTAAAACTCTGCAGTTTCTTCTCAAACGCCTCCATCGAGTCCAAGTATGGGTTGTGGTCATCACTGTGGACAATGTACCTGTGTCCAAAAACCACGATTCAGAGTCAAATAAACCTGATAATAGTTATTATTCAAAGAAATAGCCAAAACTCTAAGCAAAATAACTATTGTTATTAAATGATAATAATAATAATAATAATAATAATAATAATAATAATAAAAAAACATTTGAATCATATCAATGGTCCATGAGGCAGGAGTCTTCGCAAATAAAGCATTATTATCCTAAATGTTTAGTCATGGCAGTTTTCAGTTATTTGCCAATAGTGCCCCATAACCAACTCATGAATGACAAACACACTCTGTGCTCTCTGAACTTCAGAATTATTTAAAGTCCTAAATGATGTAGTAATACCAAGACCTAATTTATCATAAAACTTTGGTTGCTATTTTTTGTGCATTTTATCCAATTGACTCAGAGCACCCCGAGGTCATAGTGTAGAACATCTCTGTGGTTATTGGTCATGAGGGCAGTTAAGGTGAATAGTGACAGTGCTTCCTGCAATGTTTGTTCAAGTGTATAAAGCTACATGTTCAACAAAATATTTTTTAATAATAGCAAATTAAGATAATAAGAATCATTTATTTTATGCAGTGAAATTGCAATACAGCATTCAATGCTTAGTACAAAGTCCTTCATCCTTCAAAACCTGCTGGATCTGGCTGGGCATAGAGTCAAAAAGATAATCTAATCTACTGTCTACTCTTGTGTCACTCGCTCAATCCATTCCTGCTTGATTGCTTACTAAAGATCATGTACATTACATTTCAAAATAGACCACTCAGCCCTAATATTAAAACCACATAAACACAATAACATTGATTATTAATAATGTATCAGTAAACCTGTGACAGGATCATGGAAACCCGTGACAGGATCATGGAAACCCAGGGCTCAGCCATGCCTGTGGGGACCAAAGGCCAGCCTGTCAAAGCCCAAGGGTGCCGACACAGCCTCGGAATCCACAATCTGTTTGAGCAGCCAGGGGATGCATCAGACAAACAAGCCCGATCCACTGAGGCCCCACCCCACAACCCAAAGGATCTGTTGCCAACGTCCTGGTGCCACAAACCAAGGCTCACCCACACAGGTCTTATAGAGTCATCCCCTGAGGTACCGGAGACACCCATGTGGCACCAAGGGAACCTACACAACACTATGCATAATGTTTCGTGTTGTAATGTTATGGTTGATTGGTGTAAATACATTTACTTATTAAAAGAACCAAATCTACATGAAAATCTAGTAGTTCTTATAAAATCCATTTTAATTCATCTTCATCATAATTCAAGCTCTGTCCGACTGCAAAGACCAAAAATCTTAAACACTGAAAGTGAATGATACAAGACTAAAACTTTATAAAAGATTGTCACCCTTTTCACAATTATTTTCATTCCTGAATCATATCATTATGGCCTCTAATACCCACATTTTCCAATTGGAAATTCATTATGTGTTTACTGTGTATACCAAAATGATCTGACAAGCCATGTGGAATAACAAGAATCTGAATTAATGCCATTCAAAATAAGGCTTGCTGCAGGATTCAAGTAGTTTACATAACCTGATTTGCAAACAGCAGCCTAAAGGAAGTAGCTTGATTATTCAAAAAATATTCACACTGCTGGAAAGCAACCTTAGCAAGCTATTCGGAATTTCTAAATAGCCACACACACACAGCCTTTCTCTTCAGATATCAGCCAGACCTTTTGTAACTGAACATGCTCAGACACCATAAAACCAAAAAAAAGGGATTTCATTATAATATGCAGGAAATCAGTGGAAAACCAGGAAGCAAACGGTAATGAGGTGGTAATAAGTGTACTGACCTGTTGGCCCTTCGGGATGTGTACGGCCCCCACGTTGCCCCAGAGGGATACTCCAGGATCAGGTGAATATCTGGCTCCTCCACTTTGTTACCTGCCACTAATTCGTAAGGCAGAATTGTCAAAAAGGACAGAATAAAGACAAAATCAGCTATGTTTTTGTACGACCAATTATTTCAAGAGAGCATGTTAATATAACTGATGGAACACAGCCATTCACAATATGAAAATGAAAAAAGCTTCATTCACCACACACTGAGGAATTATCCAACAGCAGAAAATGAAACCAAAGAAATAATTTAATAATATTTCCATATTATGGAGATAAACATGAAGGCAGTGGTGGAGGCAGTATCTGACCTGTGATATGTTCAGAGAGGTAGTCAATAAAGTCAGGACTGAAGCTGCCCCCAAGTAGCACGTCACAGCCCTCGCTGGCCATCCTGCCAGCCATCATCGGTGCATTACCCCCAATAGACCAGCGGTTTCCTGGCAACTCTCGAGAGGCCTCCACCAGCTGACTGAAGAGTGTGTCGTTTACCACCAACCTCCTACAGGACAAGCATGGGTGAAAAGAAAAGAAGAAGTTAAGTAATAAAAACAACAAGAAGAACTGTGTATTTGCAGTCCACATATTTTTTCATTGCAAATATACAATTTTATAAACATAACTTTTTTTTTTCAAAACTCTATGAATTTCAAGGTCAAGTGACTAGAAAGAAAAATCAGCTGCAACTCTGCCTGTATACCCAACAGGAAAAGGACAAAAAGAAATAAAAACTCTTAAAGGAAAACTCTTAAAAGCCGTTGATGAAACCGTCAATAAGGCAAGATGTACATTTTTTCAGGAATACTTCAATCCAAGTGCCTTTATAAACGATGTTCTAGATCTGTATAATTCTGTCAGTATGTTTTCAGATGAAATATACTATGGTTGTATATTAGAACATAAACATGTTTGTCTCATCAAATAAGGATTCCACAAAAATGGAAGAAAATGTTTACGTAGAATTGTATAATAAGCAGAAGTGGCGAGCTCTTCCAAAGATAATTTTTCTTCAGTAAGTGCTTTGCCCTTGTCAGGGTCACAATGGTTCTGTACTCTGAAGGAGACACAACTGGAGGCACAATTATGGTAGAAATGTTAGTCAGAAGAACCTGGAAGAAACACATGCATACATGGGAGAACATGCAAAACTCCACACAGTCGATAATCCAAACTCAGGATTGAACCAGGACAGTGGACGGGCTGCATCGCTACCACCAGGCAGCTCTAAACTAAAAACCTGCTTGTAGTTTTAATAAAAATAAAAAATTTAATAAAAATAAAAAACATTAACTGAAAAAATGCAACAACTGCCCTAGGTTTTTTCATTATACACAATTTTCGAGTAAACATGTTTTTTAGTTATTAGGGCCCAAGCACTATAAGGGCGCAGGACCCTCTTGTTTTCCTAAGGATTCTTTTATTTTTTTTCCACCCTTTTGGACTTTTCGGGGGTCTTAACATGCTCAAAAACTCATGAAACTTGGCAGACAATGATAATAGCACTTTTCGGACGGGACTAGTTTTACTGGGGGACGTTTGAGTTTGAATTTTATTCAGCCGACGTCTGTCATTTCATGTATGGATTCGGACGGGGCTAACATCTCCGTGTTTATTACGGAGGTAGGCGTGTCTGTGTTTTACTTTTGGGCGTTGCACAAGACCACGTGTTGAGGATGAGGATTTCTACTGGAGCGTAGAAAGCAGAAACTCGAATACCGGCGCGCTAGAGATTGTACGGTAGTTCACGTTGACCAAAACACACAAGAAAACGCATTTCAGAAAAAAACATTTTCAGCGAACACAGACATTCGCATTCAAACGGGATTAGATTTCTCAGAGGACCGCTGAGTTTGCTGAAAAACAGTAGGTAAATTGCTCTGGAATTTTTACAGAAGTCATGTGAGAAAAAGACAGACATGGCAGATTCAGATGGGATTAAAATCATAAAGTACGTAAAGTTCTCTGAAACAGAAATTTCTCTAACGTCCCCCAGTAAAACTAGTCCCGTCCGAATAGTGCTAATGTCTTGAACTTACACCGAACAATGATTAATAACTTTCTGTGTGGCATTATATTGAGTGACGTTATATTCGGTGACATCACAGTGTGACGCTTATTTTCCAGCGTCTGCGGCCTATTGAACACATTGTATCACAAATGTTAACACACAAATGTGTGCGCGCACACACACACACCACACATAATAGCACACTAAGGCATCAACAAATATTTAGGGCCCAAACTGACGTCAGCCCTGTATAGTGTGTGATGTGTGCGGGTTGTGTGGTGCAGCCGGGTGGCGATGGCTTTTTCGAGGTCTTAACACACTCGAATAACACACAGGTTGTGCTGTGCGCCCGGGGTGGCGATGGCACAGGGTGCTTGGGCCCATCATCGTTGCTTGCAACTATATATTTTTTTGTACTTGTTAACAACATTGTTGTAAAAGCCTATATGTGATAAATACTAAAACTCCTTATGTAGGAGTTTTTAAGTAATTATCTAGTTACAGTAGCACACATGAAGCAGTGAGATAACTAGGTTAAAGCAACTCCAAAACAGCGAGTCTTAATGAGTGTTCCCAGTATGTACTGGTTATTACCTACCAAAAGTAATTCACAACCTGTGAACTGGTGACTGGGTCATGGGTGGCCAAGGTTTCCTGATGCCTGTGGGACGCTAATGTTAGCTCGTGTGGTCTTAACTTTCAGTAATTTGTGCATGGAAGCGTTCCTGTGGGTTATCACTAGCTATGACAAAAAGGTGTCACACCTAAAGCACACCTTTAGAGACCTTGTGAAGGCCATACCTCAACAGGTCGGAGATGTTTGTTTTGGCAGAACAAGGGAAACCTACACAATATTAGAGAGATAGTTCTATTGGTGTAGTCAATTAGGGTGTGTGTGTGTGTAAATTTCCACTTGCATATTGCAGCTGATCATGCAAATTATAAACACATGTGACCATTACTTTTTTTAAAAAGTGTATTTTCTTATACTTTTCAAACTGTATCTCTAGACAATCTGCAATACCATATGCAGTGATTCATGGAATTGTATATAAAAAAAACTGGTTGTTCAGGTACATCAAGAACAATTTTATTGATAGAGTAAGAGCAATCGTTCTGCAAAGATATTATCTATAAGACGGCTGATCAGACTAACTTGTAAAAAGCCCTTGTGTCTCTCCTTACAACCGCAGGCACTTGCACACTCATGAAATTTGAGTAGTTTGCTACAAGTAAATGTATATATATAAACTAGAAGAGGTGGGGCGTGGTCCACACAGCTGCAGAAGATGACCTGAACGCCAGTTTACACAAACAGAAGTAGAACACACTTACTCTGAAGCTGCTCCCGGAGCAAAAAAATAGGCAAAACTCTGAGCAAGCTGTTCCACATTCTCGATGTAGTCATGGTGCAGAGGCTGATCAGTCGGCCGGAGTCCAATCTTGTTCAGTAATGTCACACCATCCACTATAATGTCCACACAGCCCCCGAACCCTGATGATTAAAGGAGTGTGACAACAAGATAACAGGCATTGTTGGCATTAACTGGTTTCACCGCCTACATGGCTTCTGCTGTGCAAAACATTTACACATAAAGTATACTAATCAACGGAAAGGAGGTAATGATTATCTCCTTCTAATCTAATCTCATAGCTTCCTAATCTTTGACCCTGACCGTCCAGCAAAGCACATGGCCACACTGAGGAAACACTGCTGCTCTTCTAATGCGCCGGTTCTTATCCCGGGTCGTAGATGACCTCACATCCTGCACATTTTGTGTTTTAACACCATCACTACATCACAGCAAGTGCTTTATTTTAGCTGATTATTGGAGCAGGGCGTGTTCGAGCAGAAAAAAAGAAAACTAAAATGTGGTCTCAGAAAGCGGTATCCTAACAGTACTGTCCTAAGCACATGTAAAGAACTGCTGTAGAGCATATTGATGTTTAAAAAAAGTTTCTACATACTAAAATTACTATAATAAGCAGTAAGCACTGATTAATAAAGCAAAGTGAATAATTAGTGTGATGACCATTTGCTTAGAATATAGTTTCGGGTACAATTTGTTTTAGTTTTATATGGGAATTTTACATTTTGGTAGTTTTACTAAAACATCCTACAGAACCAGGAACAGTCCATGTCGCAACCAAAAACCAGAGGCTTTCTCATTTCTTTCTTCTTTTTTTTTTTTTTTTTGGTCTGAAAAATGGACTTTTACATAATATACTCCTTTCTTTTCTGGCCTACCAATATTTTCATTCACTCATTCATTTTCTATACCGCTTTTCCTGTATATGGTCGAGGGAACCGGGCACGAGGTGGGGTATACTCTGAGCAGGGTGCCAATCCATCGCAGCCTAATCTGCATGTCTTTGGACTGTGTGAGTACACCCGAGCACCTGAAGGAAACCCACCAAGCATGAGGAGAACCTGCAAACTGCATGCACACAGACATGATAGGCCTCGACCTTGAAGGCAACCACTACGTCACCGTGCCACCCAAGATATTTGAATTGGAATCTCTGGAATTTTCATTGAGATTAATAAAATACCCACCTATTTTCCTGTAAGAAACTCTTTTCTGGAATATCAATATTTTTGTTTGGAAATCAAAAAAAAAATTTTTTTTGTACTGACTTAATAAAGTCATGAAATAAACATGTATAACAAAGGTTAAAACCCACAGTGTGCGCAAGACTTTTGTGCAGTGCTGTAACACTTTGCAGGAACTGATCTGGCTTTAGACTGACAACGTGGCTACACTGGGACTGTTTATTTAAAGAACATGCCAAGATGGATGATGAAATGCATTATCAATCTCTAATCACTCTGCGAATATAAAGTACAAAGTTGACGATGATGATGACATCATAAATCTTATTAAGCACAGTGATTGGCCACTATTACACACTGGCCTGTGACAGATTAATTAGATCTAAGCGTCTGAATAATTACAGTAGGGCAGCCTATTTTTAAACTTTAATTAAAAACTACAGTACTTGTATGTTTAAAAAATATCGCATATGTAAAAAGATATGAGTGTGTGAGACTGCTGAGTAAGATGAGCTGGTCAACAGAGCAGGACATAAAGACAGATCAACACACTCGTGTTTAAGCAAGAGAACTTATTAGAATTAAACACACTCATTACTGTTGGTTATGCGAGCAGAAATAAGACCTGACAGAATTGCAAACACAAACAAACAAACAAACAAACAAACGCTTTCACATGAGCTAAGAGGAGAGAGAGCGAGAGCAGCACCGAGCTGTGTAGTTACCTATGGCCACTCGGGGTCTGGCGATGTTACTCATCCCCACTTTGCGCTCAGCGCGGAGTAAAGAGGACAGCACGGCTCCCAGCCTCTCGTCCAGCACAGACTGAGGGGAGCGGAACCAGTAGGCAAGCAGCAGCACAGTGAAGGACAGAACAGAGCCATATTTCACACTGGAGCGCAGCTCTACGGCCATGGCACCGCGACGCTCTTCACCGCGCAGGCAAAGGACCAGCTGAGAGACTACAGCGAGGCACAGGGAGTGGGCGGAGTCGAGCGCGTGCCTCAACGAGTGAACGAAATGTGCCGCGTCATGTCCGGGTCTGTATTAATTCAAAATCAGGCAACAAAATAAAAGTCATGCTTCGAGAATGAGCGAGAAAGAGTTTTATTATTATTATTATTATTATTATTATTATTATTATTATTATTATTATTATTATTATTGTCTTGTTTTTTAATAGTTTTCAGAATTTTTACTTTATCTTTGACTGCAGAATAAAAAATATATTTGACTACGTATAAATAAATAAATATTAAATATTATTTATTAAATAATGAGGATCTACAAGCAAGCAAATAATATTTGATCACAAATATTCCCAGTATAAACCACATTTAGCAGATAGATAGATATTCAAATATCCCAGTATAAACCACATTTAGCAGATAGATAGATAGATAGATAGATAGATAGATAGATAGATAGATAGATAGATAGATTATATTGCCAGAAGTATTTGTTCGCCTGCCTTCACATGCATATGAACTTGAGCTATTCTTTGCTTTGTGCACTGGTGTGCAGTCATGTTGGAACAGGTGTGGGGTTGTTTTTCAGGAGTTGGCACCTTACTTCCAGTGAAAGGACCTCTTTATGCTTCAGCATACCAAGACAATTTCATTGCTCCCAACTTTGAGGGAACAGTTTGGGGATGGCCCCTCCCTGTTCCAAGATGACTACGCACCAGTGCACTTTTGACATAAAAACATGCATGCACGGGTTTCATGTGGAAGAACTTGACTGACCTGCACAACTCACAACTCCTGACCTCAACTCAATAGCCCACTATTGGGATGAATTAGAGCGGAAACTGTGAGCCAGGCCTTCTCGTCCAACATCAATGTCTGACCTCACTAATGTGCTTCTGGAAGAATGGTCAGAAATTTCCCATAAACACGCTCCTAAACCTTGTGGAAAGCCTTCCCAGAAGAGTTGAAATTGTTATAGCTGCAAATGCTGGGCCAACATCATATTAAACCCTGTGGATTAAGAATTGGAAGTTACTCAACTTCATATGCATGTGAAGGCAGGTGAGCGAATACTTTTGGCAGTATAGTGTCATTAGATAGATAGATAGATAGATAGATAGATAGATAGATAGATAGATAGATAGATAGATAGATAGATCTTTTCTTTACAGCATTTATATGAACGTTTATCTTGTCATTCAATCAGCTTCATTTTTTTTCTCCTTTAGTCATTTAGATTGCTCATTGACCCATTGCGTGACCCAATTCTATCCCAATTTAAGCTGCTGGACAGATGCACTCACATTTGTCTCAGGAATATTCTGATATAAATGGAGTTCATTATTGTCTCAATGACTGCAACCTTTCCAGGTCCTGTGACTGCAAATCAAGTCCAAATTATTGTTCCAGAACTATTTGGGTTTGTTCCAATGTAATTTTGCAAACCTACGTCAGGTTGCCATTTACTTTTTGGACATAATCTGCTTTTTCCTAGCCACCATTTATAGAATTGTTCTGTCCTTTTTTACTGGTTGTACTGAACTTAACATATACATTTATGTGCTTGCAGAGGCTTGTATGTCAAGAAGGTAGCTCTTGGGTTTTTCTTGGTATCTCTACACATTAAATGCTCTGAGTTTGGACTGAATCTGCTGGGATGTCCCTTCATAGGAAGATCAGGAACTGTCTTGAAGGCTCTCGATTTATAATTCATCAGTCTCAATGTAAAATTATTTGGAGATGGTCTTCTACCCCTTTCCGGACCGATTAATAGTTGTATCTTTAAGCTCATGTCTGGCTGATGTCTTAATGCTACAGTACAGCAAACTGCCAAGTACGAGTTCTGCTTTGCTAAAAGTAGATAAAGATCTTGATGTTGGACTGATCTTGTGCATAATTGGTAACACATGACTGCTAATTACATTCTCAATACTTGTGGGGGTAGGAAGAGTGTAGTTGTTTCTGAATGTGGGTTGCCAGTTCCTTTGTTTTTGGTCTATGATTAAAAGAAGAATATGAAAAGGTGACTCGGTATTTCTGCTTTTGTTATCCGTTATTTACAGTTGAATGGCTTAAACAAGTTAGACCATGGCGCCATTGGTAACAAACCACAAAATTCTGAGGTTAAAGTACAAGAACAGATTGTATTAAAATAAAATAAAGAAATATTTTGATTGCATATCCCTAGCTGCATGAAGTCGATAACCCAATGACATAACTAATCTGTTGCATGCTTCCTTTGCGCTGCTTTGACAGGCTTGTATTACAGCTCTTTCAACTGTTATTTGTTTTGGAGAGTTTTTCCACTCTGCGAAAGGATGCGAAATGCATGGCTTTTGGATTAATTCTGCAGCCTCCATCACAGGGTACATTATTAATAAAGATTAGTGGGATTGTTCCAAAAGCAGACATACGAGCCATGACAATGCTTGCCCGCTAAGCTTGTATGTTTTGGATCACGAGCACATCCTTTCTCTCTCCAAGTCTTGGCGTTTTCATCAGTTAGGTAGAAGTTAATCACAGTTTCCTTTTTTCTGATGTTTGATATAAACACTAACGCTCTTGGTCTGTAAGTGAATGCAGCCACAGAATTGACTGATTAGGTAACTGCATGACTGTGGAGGTGTAGAGGTGTTTCTATTAAAGTGGATGTACATCCATACAAAACATACACTTTGTACTTAATATTCACTACAAAACATTATGTATAAAGACGCAAAAGATACAGGACACTAATTTATTTTTCTTATCTTTTTTGTCTGATTGTTCCTCCTGGTTCTCTCCTGTTACACTGGTTCTCTCAGTACCCCATTCCTTCCTGTCTCCCCACCTCTAATCTTCTCTATTGCACAATATATTTCAAAAGAGTCTTTGATGTTTATAGGCACGAGTTAAAGATGTGTGATTTCTAAATTCATCCACTAGAGGACGCTGAAAGACTCTCCACCATGAAGACCCGAAAACATATTTTAGTGATATCAGTCATATCAAGGTATACCATAAAACTTTTCCTCTATATATCCTAGTATATTGCTCCCATATGTAAAATAATGTTGTTGTTTTTACTTAATTACCTAATTCCATATGCGTTATTTCACTGTTTTGAAAAGAAAATCCAGTATTGTTCCAGAATGATGAATAATTGATTGATAATCAAAAGCCAAGGGAGTGTGACTCAAAATTTTACCTAAGAACACAGCCATGAAAAGAAAAGTGCAAGAACATTGTCCGAGAGCAATTCTCCCAACCATAAAGAACAAATTTGGTAATGAAAAATGCATTTTCCAGCATGATGGAGCACCTTGCCATTAAGGCAAAAGTGATAACTAAACGGCTCGGGGAACAAAACATTGAAATTTTGAGTCCATGGCCAGGCAATTCCCAAGACCTTAACCCCATTGAGAATTTCAATCTTCAAAAGACAGGTAGACAAACAAAACCCCACAAATTCTGACAAACTCCAAGCATTGATTATGCAAGGATGGGCTGCCCTCAGTCAGGATGTGGCCCAGAATTTGAATGGCAGAGGTCTTAAAATAAAAAGGTCAACACTGCACATATTGCCTCATTGCATAAACCTCATGTAATTGTCAATAAAAGCCTTTGAAACTTATGAAATGCTTGAAATTATACTTTAGTATACCATAATAATACCATAATAACATCTGACAAAAGATCTAAAATCACTGAAGCAGCAGACTATATATATTTAGACACACACACACACACACACACACACACACACACACACACACACACACACACACACACACACACACACAGGATCTCTTCCATTTCAGTTTTTTTTTTTTTTGCCTTTTTTGCACAGCATCCAAAGGCAGCTGTTGGAGTGCAGAAGCTTGTTCTGTATCAATCCCTGTGAAGCTTGTTACATTCACTCCTCCTGCTGTTCCCTTAAAATGTAGTAAATCCCTTTTTTCTGACACCAGGACATCATCTTAACATACAGATACAACAATGGAATAGTATGCCACACACTTCAGTAGTCCATTCATTCAGTGTTGTGCCCCTTTCAATATGTTTAAAGTTTTATTATTAAATGCAATTTACTGTTACTGTTTGCTTAGCAGGAAAATGAAAAGCATAAGGAACACTACTGAAGTGTGAACAAACTATTTAAATTAAACCCTAATATATACACTGTGTATGATAGAGGGCACCGGCGGCTCCACCCGGGTGCAGATCCCGATACCTGTGTGCTACCATTACCTGCAAATTGAGTGTGCAGTCAACTTGCTGCTTTAGGGAGCCATTACTTCTGCCTGTCCAACGTGCTCTCACTGTTGACATGTCTGGCGTACTTGTTTTCGCCACTATTATATTCAGTAAGGAATGCCTATGAAATGCTCACAGTATGTCATAAAATGTGATGATGATGATGATGATGATGATGATGATGATGCCTACCATTACATTATGACATAGAATTAGCCTACTGTTTCTTTCAGAAAGGAATGTCTTTTAGGCCCTTTGACAAGTAATTGCCCCCGTCTTGCTAAATGGTGAATTGACTGAAATTTTTTTTGGGAAAGCTGATTTAAATTTCACTTGTCACACCCAGGCCTGATTACTGCCAAACATGTTAAATCAAGAAAACACTTAAATAGAAACTGTCTAACGAAGTGGCTTAATCAGGCCGTTCATACTCGAAAACCCTCCAATGTGGCAGAATTAAGACGACTCTGCAAAGAAGAGTGGACCAAAATTCCTCCAAGGCAATGTTAAAGACTTTTGTCAAAAGTTTGATGTCCTTTCCGACAGTATATGCACAGCAAGCATTGTTGGCCTAAGATGCACAAGCCAGCTATGCTTGGAAGATGCGAGTGCACACAGGTAAACTGACCAGTGGATGCACATGGAAGAATCAGTGGATGTGGGTTGTACTTGATGTCACAGATGTACTGAGAGGTCACAATGTCACGAGTGACAATTTTTTCACATCTTATGATCGTAGCCAGCAGCTGCTAAGGACAAAGATCAGCATGGTTGGCACAGTAAGAAAGAACAAGCCTGAGCTGCCCTTGCAACTTGCAACAAGGGAGAGACAAAACAAACCCCCTCAAAGTTTGCCTTCACCCCTCCACCTCTCTAGTTTCTTACCTCCGGAAGAAGAACAAGAAGGTGGTCCTTCTGCAAAAAACAGCAGAGATCAGTGATCATGAGGACAAGAAGCCAGCTCTCATTCGAGATTACGACCACATCAAAGGAGGTGTGGACAACATGGATGATTCCAAGATGATTGGAACTTACAGCTGCAGGAGGATGACTGTGTGTGATAAGTGCTAGCTCTTGGTCATCTAACAACACTGATGTCTCCTCATACAATGCCTTTGTGATTTGGACCCAGATTGACCCTGTCTGGATGTCTGACAAGTGAAATAAGAGGCCGGTGTTCCTGGAGCATCAGGGAAAGTCACTGGTAACACCCAAATTCAAAGAAGAGAGTATCATGTCTTATAAAACAGTGTATTGGCAATTAGGTCAGATGTGTTGCCAAAAGGTTGGTATTGTAATTGTATTTGTAGTCAGGCTTTTATCAAAGTTAATTTTTGCAACAAAGTGTCTCATCTAGGTACTGTAGGTGAAAAGGTAAATTTTCAGATATGACACCATTTTTCATAATACTTAAAGCTTCTTATCTCCCGATCCATACTTTATTTTTGGTAAATATGCATACACATTTATATTTTATCAGATAAAAAAGAAACACACTTGCTAGATACAATTTCATGCCCTTTTATGTAGTGTCCGTAATATTTTTTAATCCAATCTTTCAATGATCTTAATTGTTATTCAAATGAAACTTGGCAATTTAGACTTTACATGAAAAGACATAAACCTGAAAAAGTGTGTTATTCTAAAATCAAAATTGTTAAGATATGTAAAGATATCCTTAATTTTGCATAGAATGCTTTAATTTAATCCACAAATTTTACAGCTCATATGCTTCTAGAAGCTTATACCAATTTTAGTACCAATACTTTTAACAACAAAGAAATATGAAAATTTTTCATTTTAAATTATTATTGTTTGAAGCAT
>JAAGKR010003636.1:0-71764 GCA_011419295.1 Clarias macrocephalus
AAAAAAAAATCACAATGCCCCAAAATTGAATCAAAACAAATCAACAGGCTGTCTATGATTCACAGCTCTGGTAAGACAAACTGACTGCTTTTGTGTTTTAAAACATTCTTCCATCAAATAGCTTGTACTCTCTTGTTTGTAAGGAGCTGTATCCCAGATAGAAAAGAGTGTTCATTTAGTATAATTAGTTACAATTCTAGAAAACCCTATGGTTTAACCTTATGGTTTAGACTGGTATGTAAGACAGATAGCTACTAGTGTGATGGAGGAAATTTCTCCCTTAAGTTTCTGTACAAATCCACATTTTAGGATATTCCAAGACTTAAATATCATGTACACTCTTCATTTAAATGAGGTATAATTAAGTGTGTCTTCAATTAATATTACAAATCACAAAATTTGTTTTTATAATAAGTTCAGAGTGCACTGCAAAACAAGCAACAATCGATGAAACTGTGTAAGGCAAATATGGCTACAACTAAGTAGGGCTGCACTAACGCACCAGTGTAGTCAGTTATGTCGATTATATAAATACATTGGCTTCCGTGGGTGGATGCCTCGCTGACACATGGTAGAACTTGAGACTTTATTACCAAAAGTCCAAATCTGATCATCTGATGTTTAGTAATTCTTCAAAGAAATACCTAATAAAATGTTGCTCTGCACAATGTTGTTGTTAGCCTTTATGTTACTCCCACCGCAGCCACAGCCCTTCCTGACACAACAGATTTATTATTAAAGTATAGACTTTTAAAGCATCTTTTTTTTTTTTTTTTTTTTTAAGAAATGTAGAGTTTGAAATGGTTGCTTTCTACATAGTGTGCTGTTGAAATAAGTAATAAGTTATATGTGTGCCTGAGACATTCTGAGAGGATATGTTGCGTTTTTTTTTTTTTTCATTTTATTCCCATAATTAGGCAAGACTGTGCCTTTTTATATATATATATATATATATATATATATATATATATATATATATATATATATAAAAGGAGCGTGTCAAAGGTTTGTTTCTCTAAAACTGAATGAGCACAATGTGTTTTTTGCATGTGCAAATGTATAAATGAACTGACATAGTGTGATTAGTTTTCTGATTATATGGGAGTGTTTAATTTTGTTGTTGTGCTTTATTTGTGTTACTTATTTTAAGTTTGTTGTGATGTGAAGCAAGTTTGTCCTCCTGCTTACTTGCTGATTCCTCATCTGAATTATCTCCATTAAATATTTTGAATTGTAGTGCACTGGAGGCTCTTAATGATCTTTTTTTTTTAATTTTTTTTTTTTATAAACCAAATCAGTCGTTTAATTCATTGTCACCAAAGCACCAAGTTATACCTATAAGTGGAGGTATACACCCTCCACAGAATCATATCCAACGTCATTCTTACTATGACAGGGTATTGTTGTATTGGTTCTTCATTGGTTGCTTTATCCTGGTGTTTCATGTGAATATCATAATATATAAAAATACAGTGTGTGTGTGAATAATGATTAAAAAATATATATACAGTAGCATATGTAATGATGATTAAATATCACAAAATGACATTCTGGTTGCTTTCTAGAACCCTGAAATTATTAAATTCATTATGTACTTTTTCTCCCCAGACAGTGAAATTATGACACGCTGGGCCCGAGCCAAAAATTCCCATAAAAAGAAATCAACAGATGCTACATCATGGGCCCAACAAAGGGCAGGCATAGCAGGTAGAGGGCCACCTTCAAACAGCCTGGATGCATCACATCACAGATACCCTGATGAAAAGTGCGCTCACAAAAATCGACAACTTCGGGTGAATGAGTTTATGGATTATATGGAAAACAAGCAGCAAGCATTATCTAAAGGACAACGAAGAAGAGCCACAGAGGAGCAGGACATGAGAGAAGTAGTAGACATGGCACTAAAGAAAAACAAAAGAAGAGAAAATCGAAGGTTAAAAAGACAGAATGCTACAAAAAGTAAAATGGTGTGTAGCTTAAAGAATTATGTAAGAGAAAGTGGAGCTGTATAATATGATGATCTAAAATTGGTATCATTGAACTTTTCTGAGATATTGGGAGTATCTCATATATCGTTTTCCTTTAAACATTTGCCTCTTGTATATAAATTCTTTGAAGCTCTAAAAACCTTAAAAACAATCATAGCTTGACAGTTTTAAGACAACTGTATGCATGTTGCGTATCATAGAAATGTCTTGCCATGTCATATAATATGATTTTTTTTGTCATGTTGCCCACCCTTATTTGTGATAACATATTACATTTGCAAATTTAACTAATTGATATAATTGGTTCATGCATTTAAACGCCTTTTTACTATGCATGTCCAGGTATGCTTTAACTGTAGGAAGCCTGGCCATGGACTGGCTGACTGCCCAAAAGCAGACGATGTGGAAATGGGTAGAGGGATCTGCTTTCGTTGTGGTTCTACAGAACATGACATCCAGAGGTGTAGAGCTAAAGTAGACCCTGCTATGGGTAAGTATTTTTAAATGATGTAATAAACATCAGTCAAAAGTGATTTATTGATGGATTGCAGGAAGTGTATTTTTAAGTTTTGTCTGGTATTTGAGAGGATTTAAACAAGCAGCAAACTAATGCAAACACTAACTAAGTGAAACTGAGTTTTCCCATTGGTGTTTGAAACCAATTGCTGTTTTTGAGTTCCATAAAATTTACTGTCACATCCACAACACTTATTTTACCTTCACTGCAAGAAAATGTAATGATGCATGATGCATATTTTGATACCAAGCAATATATATGATGATGTTTTTTTCAAAATTTTGTACTTATAGCCTGATATATTATTGTTCTGGGTGCATTTATTGAAGGATTTTAATGCACTATGTGTAAAATACATTTTTGGGATTTTTGCAGGTGATTATTCATATGCCAAATGCTTCATTTGTGGAAAGACTGGTCATCTTTCCAAATCTTGCCCGGATAACCCAAAAGGACTTTATGCTGCAGGTGTGTTTTTAAATGAGTTCTAAAGTCATTAAACACAATTAAAAATAAAAAAAAATAGATGAGCTGTTTTTGAAATTGAATATTGAGATATTTACTGTTTCTTCTTTCCAATGTTTGTTTACACTAACTGAAGTTCTTAAACTATGTGTTTCTTGAATGTTGTGGTTGCTATAGGACATTAAAGATTAAAAATAACTAAAGAGTTATAGTACTTGATTTTTTTTTCCTAATTTGAAACTTTTTTTTTTTATAAAGGTGTCAAGACTTTTTTATATTAACTGTATATCTTTGTTTTTTTTAATAGGTGGCAGTTGTCGAATTTGTGGTTCAGTGGAACACTTCCAAAAAGACTGCCCAGACCATCAGACCTCAAGTGAGTTAGTTTTCCCTCAAATGTTTACAATTGCATTCAATTAAATTTTATTTGTATAGCATTTGACAATTGACATTGTCGCAAAGCAGCTTTACGCAATGAAAAGAAGTAAGATGTATTGATTGATGAGTTTTAGGGTGCTTTCATATGTGCACCATTTATTCATTTATAATTGATTCTGTTGACCACAAGTGAGCCAGAAGTGAGCCCAAGTCTACCTAGATTGCTTTTGGAAGTTGGTAATAAGGGGCAGGCAGGTCAATACTAAAAATGCACAAGGGTCTAAAACGCTAACACAGGGCATGACCCAAGGAAATATGCAGGTGGGATGATGATGGTGAGATTTAAAAAATATATGTATATATTTAAATGACTATTTTAAGGATGCCAACCTTTACACATATTGCTTAGGAGTTTTGCATTTTAAAAACATAACACTAAAATGTTTGTTACCATTGTTAGGAACTTCAGATGAGTTCTTGAGCTAATGTAGTGCCCTTGCATTTCTGTTACAGTTAATAATTCATAATTATGATTATTTTGGTTAAGCGATATGAAAAAATATATATATTTAAAAAATATTTATTTTGGCTAGGAAATGAAAGACAAAATAGATCAACAATAAAGTTTCCAATATAACCATGCACAAATAAACGTTATTGTTGATTATATTGCGAGTGACTTTAAATTGCTCTTTACTTTGCATTCCTGAAATAGTCAGACACCCTTCATGGATACTCAAAGGGCATTTGACAAGTGATGTTTAAAAGGTTTATACCAAATGTGCATTGCTATTTTTTCTTACCGCTCATGGAATTTACCAGCCCCCTTTTTTTCAGTTTTTACAAGAATTTATTTTTATTTAGTTAGCTATAATTATCAGTAACTGACAGTCTGATTTGTTTGTTTTGTGTGTTCTCAAAGATTTTAGAAAAACTGGAAGTTGGCTGATAAGAATAATTATAATAAATGTAGTTTGAGCACTGGTGTCACCATCCTACAAAAGACAGCCAAAAGTGTGAATGTGCGTCTCTTTGTCCACAGATGTGATTTTGCGTAGTGTTAATATACGTCTCTATACATTGCAACACACTTTGTTACAGAAAAATAAAACACTCTTAATTACTTATGACCTCTCACAGGTATGAAATTACTGTAGCCCATATTTTGCTGAAGAGCTGAGTTATTTATTTATGTAAAACATGCTGGTGCAGCATTATTAACTACTACTGTACATAAAAAATACATTTTTGGCTGACATTTTAAAATTTTGATATTATTATTTCTATATTATTTCCTTGATATAATAATAAAAATATGTAAATAATGTAGTAACTTCCAGTGGCACAGTGTCTTGTATGCATGAAAGGTCGGACCATCAAAGCATAGTTATAGACTGTTACTCAGATTTAATCATGAAAATATGTTGACAATGCAAAAACTGCAGTTAACTAAAGCAGTCCCTGCTCTTCCTGGCAGGACTATACAGCATTGCAACCAGGTTATTAGAAGAGCACAAGAGGGCATTTATGGGGCGGGCTTTGTTCACTGCGTCATCGTGGGGATCAACACGGATTGAGAAGGGTCCTGCCATGGAGCAGGCGGCTGTTTGAGAAGTCTACTGTATGTATTATTTTGTGCCAGGAGGTGTAATCATGATTCATAGCATCATTTGGAGGCAACTCGTGTCCATATACATGATGTAGTGACTATGGATGTATTGGCAAAAATGGGCAAATCAGGAATAACAACTATAAAAAATAAAATAAAAAAAACAGTAATCATTATCAAACTGACCGATTTCTTAGTTATGGAAGTAATGTGTGATTTGAATTTGTGAAGAAAATGTGCAGCTGATGCTTCATAATCAGACCAGCCCGTATAGACAACATATGTGTCACGTTCACCTCTCACAGTGTGATGGACCACTAAAAGGCAATAAAGTCCACATAATTTTAGTTATTTTAGAAGATTTTTAACTTGGTATGCAATAATTAATTTTGTAAGTATTTCTAACCTTTTTGTAAATCCTTTTTTTGTAGCAAATTCCATCACACTTGGTCGCCTGTCCAGCCAGATTAGTGCTGATCATGAGGACATCAATGTACCAGTGACACAAGTGTTGCTCAAGAAAGTCAAGGTGGTGGTGTTCTGAGCAGAGCCAATCAAGTGTGAAATATTTGGAAAAAAGTACTTGCATTTCTGAAATTAAAACAACTGAGATTTTTGTTTTTCTTCATTCTGATGTTTATTTACATTGAAATTCTTAATCTTTATGGTTTAATGACTGCATTGCTGTCCTGTGAATTGCTTTTTGGAACATTCTATGAACAAGCAAGTGAACAGCCGACCAAACTGCCAATCTCACCCCAAACCTCTCCTTGTTAAACCCATCTATATGATTTCATTGTTCTCCTTAACTGTAATTTATAATCAAACGTTGACAGATACAAGTACGTACAAATTTATTTTTAACAGAACATTTACTTCATAATTTTCTATGTTAAATGAGCGTTTCAGCTTCATTAAACTGTTGAACTTGAAAGTCAGATGTGAATTAAGTTGTACATGCAAGCAATTATTTTGGGATTGTCATCAGAACATTTCCATAGTAAATGCATTTAATCTATGAAAATGTAACTGAAAGGTCGTTTTAATTATTGATTTGCCTTTATAATTATAAGATAAACCTGAATTAGCTATTCAAATGTTATGTTTGCTGAAATTAACCCCATTTACAACCTATATACTGGTCCTTCTAAAAAAAATTAGCATATTCTGATAAAGTTCATTATTTTCTGTAATGTACTGATAAACATTAGACTTTCATATATTTTAGATTCATTACACACAACTTGAAGTAGTTCAAGCCTTTTATTGTTTTAATATTGATGATTTTGGCATACAGCTCATGAAAACCCAAAATTCCTATCTCAAAAAATTTGCATTTTTCATCTGATCAATAAAAAAAAAGAAGTGTTTTTAATATAAAAAAAAAGTCAACCTTCAAATAATTATGTTCAGTTATGCACTCAATACTTGGTCGGGAATCCTTTTGCAGAAATGACTGCTTCAATGCGGCGTGGCATGGAGGCAATCAGCCTGTGGCACTGCTGAGGTGTTATGGAGGCCCAGGATGCTTCGATAGCGGCCTTAAGCTCATCCAGAGTGCTGGGTCTTGTGTCTCTCAACTTTCTCTTCACAATATCCCACAGATTCTCTATGTGGTTCAGGTCAGGAGAGTTGGCAGGCCAATTGAGCACAGTAATACCATGGTCAGTAAACCATTTACCAGTGGTTTTGGCACTGTGAGCAGGTGGCAGGTTGTGCTTAAAAATGAAATCTTCATCTCCATAAAGCTTTTCAGCAGATGGAAGCATGAGGTGCTCCAAAATCTCCTGATAGCTAGCTGCATTGACCCTGCCCTTCATAAAACACAGTGGACCAACACCAGCAGCTGACATGGCACCCCAGACCATCACTGACTGTGGGTACTTGACACTGGACTTCAGGCATTTTGGCATTTCACTCTCCCCAGTCTTCTTCCAGACTCTGCCACCTTGATTTCCAAATGACATGCAAAATTTGCTTTCATCCGAAAAAAGTACTTTGGACCACTGAGCAACAGTCCATTGCTGCTTCTCTGTAGCCCAGGTCAGGTGCTTCTGCCGCTGTTTCTGGTTCAAAAGTGGCTTAACCTGGGGAATGCGGCACCTGTAGACCATTTCCTGCATACGCCTGTACACGGTGGCTCTGGTTTACTGACCATGACCATGGTATTACTGTGCTCAATTGGCCTGCCAACTCTCCTGACCTATACCCCATAGAGAATCTGTGGGATATTGTGAAGAGAAAGTTGAGAGACGCAAGACGCAAGAGCTTAAGGCCGCTATCGAAGCATCCTAGGCCTCCATAACACCTCAGCAGTGCCACAGGCTGATTGCCTCCATGCCACGCCGCATTGAAGCAGTCATTTCTGCAAAAGGATTCCCAACCAAGTATTGAGTGCATAACTGAACATAATTATTTGAAGGTTGACTTTTTTATTTATTTATTAAAAACACAAATTTTTTGAGATAGGAATTTTGGGTTTTCATGAGCTGTATGCCAAAATCATCAATATTAAAACAATAAAAGGCTTGAACTACTTCAAGTTGTGTGTAATGAATCTAAAATATATGAAAGTCTAATGTTTATCAGTACATTACAGAAAATAATGAACTTTATCAGAATATGCTAATTTTTTGAGAAGGACCAGTACAATGGATATAAAAAGTCTGTACACCCCTGTTAAAATGGAAGATGTTGATGTGAAAAGAGACCAAGATAAATTATTTTAGAACGTTTTTTGACCTGTAACGTGTACAATTCCAAATGAAAAAGCTATTTATTTATATATTTGTTTGTTTTAGCAGGGGGTGGATGAAAATAAAATATTAAAATAATGTGCTTGCATAAGTGTACACACTGATGTAACTGGCTATGTGACAGTGTTTACGATTAATCACATCCAAACTCATGTTAAATAGTTCTCAGCACAAATTTGCTATCAATTAAAATGATTGCTCTGCCAGTGAGATTTTCCATTTACGTACTTAGTTTTATCTTGCAGCAAGGGCAATAGTCTTTAATGAGGATAGAATGCATCAAATAGATCCTATTGTTGAACGTTATCAGTCAGAAGAAGGGTATGAAAGAATACCCACGGTGTAACATGATGGACTCAGCATCATTCTTTGAAGCTGTTTTTCGTCAGCTTGAACTGTGGCTTTTGTCAAGGTGGATTATTATAAAGAATGCTAACTACAGATCAATTTTGTCCGCAACTCCTCACGGATCTGCTAGAATGCTGAAGATGTTGAAAAGTGAAATTCATCTTCATGATAACAACCCAAAGCACACATCCAAATCAACAAAGTAAAGGCATCTCAAGAAGACGGTTGAATCCAATTGAAAATCTGAGTGCTGACCTAGGGGAGTGCAATTTGATAGATTTGCAAGGAAGAATGGACAGAAACTGACAACATGGAGGTGCACTCTGCTTCTTTCACCCCTCTATGTTTTAAGAAGTCACCATCAGGACTTGCAGCATTATTTTGGTTCAGTCTCACCAGCTCCCTCTTCACCTGAATTTTGACAAGGTTCAAAGCTGTACTGGAAAAAACCCGGATATCTTTCACAGCGCAGCAACCTTAGCCTAACTCAGAGGTTCCTATGCTGTAGAAGACATCTTTGCCTTGTCCCAGTACAGCTCTGAATCCTGTTGTCTGCAGACGTTCTCAGATGACTCAGCAGTTCTGGGGTGTGCAAGTGGTGGTCAGGAAGCAAGGTATAAAGTATTAAACAGTAAGGTAGGATAGGTGTGGGAGAAATCTCATGGACCGGATGTAGCCAATACCAAGGAGATGTGGACTTCAGGAGGGCTAAGACTATACCAAAAGCATTTAATATTCTGGGAGAGGAGATGGAGGTAGTGGAGAGCTACAGATACCTCAGAGTTCATCTTAACAACAGGCTTGACTGGAAATGTAACATGCATGCTGTCTCCACACACATGGCAATACTTTTTTACACGCTCAGTAAGAAAAAATAATAATAAAGGCTACAAGGAAGCATGAATAACCATTGTGACATTTGTGGGTTTGGGGTTCAGTGCTTGTTTGATATGCAGCTAAGCAGTGCATAAGGAGGAGGGGAATTTCATAAAAGTTTTATTTGAAAAAAGAATCGTTGTTACTTTTTTGTGGGCTTGAGGATGTGGGTTAAAGCACATCCTCTTCTTAGACACGGATTCCCCTACCTTGGAGAACATCCTTTGAAACAGAAATGTTCAGTGCCCTCTGTCCTCTAAACCAATGAAGATTTCTTGTTCTGCCTCTTGGCTATCCAAGGTATTATGCAACAACAGGAGAGAATTAAGAACAGCAGAGAGAAGATGGAAGAAATCACAGCTTGATGAAGGTATTGTCTCTTACCGTGCTCTTCTCTCTAAATTTTCCTGTGACTAGAAGTGACTTCTGCCAAAACTGCCTTCTACAGGGAAAAGCCGGAAGCCTCTGCACTTGATCCCTGGCGAACTTCTCAATAGCTTCTCTTTACTCAACCCAACGACTCCCCCTGCTCCATCCTCTCTGACTGCTGATGACTTCGCCACTTTCTATGACGGTAAATTTGCAGCACTCTGCCAGACCTTTGCTACCAACCCAACCTTTACAGCAGAACTTTAGCAGAATCCCCCCTTAGCAGAATTCTCCAACCTGTCAACTGATGAGATTCAGAACATCATCTTGTCCTCCAATCCCACCCCCCTGTTCGTTAGACCTAATCCTTTCCACAATGCTCCAGGCAATCTCACAAAACCTCCTTCCCTATCATCACAACCATCATCAACCATTCCGTATCGTCTGGTCATGTTTCTGCTGCTTTTAAGAAGGCAAGAATCCTCAAGAAACCCTGCCTGGATACAACAGACATCAGCAACTATTGCCCAGTACCACTTCTCTGTGTCTTTATTTCTCAAAGAAAAACCTTGACGTTCCCAACCAATCTGGATTCAAAATGGCACTGCCCTTCTGTCAGTCACTGAGAAGCTCCATGCAGCTAGATCAGCTAAACTGTCACCTGTTCTCATCCTCCTGGACGTGTCAGCTGCAAGCCTTGGAATCTTTGGAATGGCATGGCAATGTTTTGCTTCTTATTTAGATGACAGGTAGAATGATGTGACATGGAGGGGATCCAAATCTAACTCATGCAGACTCTCTACTAGTGTCCCACAGGGCTCAGTACTGGTGTACTCTTCTGTTCTTTCTCTATACCTGGTCTTTTGGTAAGGTCATATCATCATATGGATTTTCATACCATTGTTATGTAGATGTCACTCCTTTCCTCACTCAGATACTCAGATTTCCATCTGGATCTCAGCATGTCTGGCAGACATCTCATTCTGGATGGCAGCTCATCAGCTGAAGCTCAGTCTCAGTAAAATCAAACCATTCCTGGAAATCCATCTCCGGATCAAGACCTTGTGATCTCCCTCAACAACAGATATGATCTCAGATATGTTTTGATTAGTTTGAGCTTTGAAAAGCTTCTTTCTGTACTGACTACAGTACAGTTTTGTGTACATGGTGGATCAGTTGCCATCATTAGCTGCTTGCTGTTTAATCTACAGTTAAATCTGCTGCCGCTGTACTTTAGCATCCAGGTAATATAGCAACGCCCAATGACAGAGTGCTCATTCTCATGAGCACGCATGCAAAGATATGCACATTTAACTTCATTTTTTAATTCAGCAACTGTATAGTGATACACATTAACTACACATTTAGCTTCTCTACTCTACAACCTTAGCAAACCTACTCATACAGTATGTGACGCAAATATGTATGTGATCATTAAATTGATAATTAGTTATTAAAACAATTACTAATACTATAGCAATAAATCATGTATTATGTATAGCAGAACATGCCTTTATTTTTAGCTTGCTTTTCTTCCTCTTCCTTCCAATGTACATTGCATGGATTAAAAATTGCACCGGACAGGACAGACACGTTGTGAGAGGCAATATACAAATCAATTCATTTGCACAATCCATATTACCATAGAAATTAAAATATCGGGAACTTCATTTTGACAGCATCTTTTCTGTCATGCAACTGCCTAATAAGTATGTGCATAATAAACTGCCTATTGAAACATTAACGAATGCTAAGGGCATATTTAAAATGGGACTTTTTTAGGACATTTTTTACTTTCTATCAAATGTGAGCAATTTGAAGAGATATAGTGGAATGTACTGTATGTATACGAATACTATGATCATTAAGGCATTCCAGTTCTCCCAGTATATCACAAGCGATGTTATACAAATTAGTGGTGCTTCTGTGTATGTTTAATCTTTCATGCTTTTATTTGTACTGTTAGTATTTCTTTTTGTATTTGTATTTTCTGTTTGTATTTCTTTTCATTTTCAGAAATTTGTCATGTATTAATTATACAGAGCTATCCTTATTATTAAATATGGTGGGTTTTTATTTTTATGTATTTATTTTTGGGGGCTTTGGAATGAATACTTATTATGATATTTATTTCTTATGGGGAAGTTCGATTTGGTTTATGAGTGTTTTCATATACGAGCCTGCTTCCGGAACTAATTATGTTCGTAATCTTTAGGTTCTACTGTAATCTATTGTCATTGATATTACTTCGGCTGAATTTGCAACTTACCTCTTCCAATGAGTGTGCCAACCTGGACGTTCAGATTGCCCACCAACAAGATGGGGCCACATTTCATTGTTTCAGTCAGAATGTTTTGGAGATTCAATTCAATTTGTATAGCGCTAACAATTATATGATACATATAATATCAATAATATATATTGATCTATAATATGTATTTGAGATCGAGATGGCCCACCTAGAGGAAATTGGAAATCTGGAGAACTGGTGCCAGAGAAACAAACTCCTTCTAAACGTCAGCAAGACAAAGGAGTTGATAATGGACTTCTGTATAAAGACTGCTCTCCAGAGAGCATCCTGATGGGAAACATCAAGACCTGGTTTGGGAACAGCACCATGCAGGATAGACGAGCTCTACAGAGGGTGGTGCGATCATTCGCTCCGAGCTCCCTGATCTGCACTCAATCTACAGCAAGTGGTGCTGAACCAAGGCCAGGAACATTGTGAAGGACCTCAGCAACCCCAACAATGGACTGGTCGCTCTGTTGCGGTCAGGAAAGCAATTTCGCTCTCTGAGGGCCACTACAGAGAGAAGGAGGAGGAGCTTCTTCCCGCAGGTGATACGGTCTCTAAATCATAACACCACACAGGACTAAATGTTTTTTGCACATTACACACTTATGGACATTTGTCTGTATGCACTCATTCAGGACAATCATGAACACTTATGGACACTGCACAACTGCACATTCATGCACATTTATGCATATATTGTTTGTTGCACATAAGAAACTTTCACATAAGACTGTTTCATGCATATTTGCTGTGAATGTGTTAATGGTAATGATGAAAGAAAATACAACTTGCAGTTTGAAAATTAAATAGATTTACTTCATAATACATGGAGTAATGGCCCCAAGGTGGCTCATTCTAAATGCTCATTCTGTGTAATTCTGAAATAGTCTGTGTTTAATAACCACTATTCAATGACCTATTGAATGACTTACTCAATGACCCACTATTCAATGACCTATTTTTTTCAATGTGCTTTTCTGTTTAGTAATTTGGTTAGGTATAGGTTTGCATTACAATCTCCTAAGTATGAACTCATAAACAATCATTAATATGATTTTTTTTAATACTAGGACTCAGATATCATATGTTTATAAACAATTTTCTAAAGATTCAAGATTTTTTATTGTCACTATATGAGTCTAGTTAAATTAAAGTAGTCCATGCAGTGCAACTTCAATTAGGACTTGTAAACATTCTACACAACACATCAGTCAATAAAATTTGTGTAAACATGCAGATTGTGGGTATAACTGGAGATAACGCTTTTGACAGGTGTTCCATTTATGTGTGTGCATTTTTAAGTTTAGCAGCATTTAATTTCCTTATGATACTAGGATAGAAAGTATTCCTAAGTCTATTACTATAAGAAGAAACGGACCTGTAACATTTGCTTGATGGTATTAACTTATAAAGATGATGTCCAGGATGAGAAGGATCCTTTAAGCTATTTTTTGCCCTTTTAAGGCAGTGTGCTCTATAGTGTTCACTTAGGCAGAGTAGGGAACAACCAATAATTTCCTGTGCAGATTTCTTCACCCTTTGAAAGACTTTCTTGTTTGCCTCTGAGCTGCCGTTGTACCAGATGGAAATGCAGTAGTTCATTCTCATTAGTGCAGCTGTAAAAGGACATCAACAGCTTCTCCTGCAGATGTTTTTTTCCCCTTAGAATCCTAAGAAAGTAGATTAATTGCTGGGCCTTTTAGCTACAGCTGAATTCTAAGAAAGTTCCCCCGTAATGTACGTGCCTACAAATTTAAAGGCTGGAACTTCACACAGGTCCTTCTGATGGGCAATGGTGTATGATCTTTGTTGTGTCTATGATATCTGATCTGTGAGTAGATCATAGTATAATAGTTTGTGATACAGGCATAAGTGTAGAGGATGTAGAGAAGTGAGATCAGCACACAGCCTTGTGGGTAGATAGGTAGGAGGAAGAAGTATAAGAGCACAACCTGACCATTTGTAAATGGTTGGTCAGTAAGTCCGTGATCCAGAGGCAGACATGAAATGATTTGGTAACCAGCCTGTCAGGGAGTACTGTTTTAAATGCAGAACTATACTCAATGAAAAACATCATCAATAAGACCCTTTGCACAGCAATATGTAAAGCGGTAGCAATGAAGTCCTCTGTGGCCCTATTAGTTCTATATGCCAATTGATATTGTGAAAAGTGTCTGAAAGAATGGGTTTGATATGCTGTTGAACAAGTCTCTCGTAGAACTTCATGATAACTAGAGTTAATGCAACTGGGAGGCAGTTGTTGAGGTCAATAATGACAGTTTTCTTTGGTGGTGGAATAATTATTCATGACCACAGGCAGGACAGGATAGTGGCTATTAACAAGGATCGGTTAAAGATCTTAAACCGCTGCAAGTTGATCTGCATCGTCTCTGGGCACTTTTTCTGTCACCCTGTCCAAACCCTGGTTTAAATTAAAGTATTAATTGCGCACAAAATGTATAGGTTAGCTGTCCTATGGAAGAATATGATAATTTACTACTTTAGTCATTTTGAATACTAAATTTAGTGGCTTAGCTGACAACTTTTCAAAACAGCTTGGAGTGAGATTTTGAAAATAAGGATATTGGTATAGGACACACAAGCTCGAGACGCCCCACTGCGCATACACCATACACCTTACTCTGCATGGCTCAGGTTATATGTATATTGGAGGCGGACAGAGAAAAATACAATAGCAGCGGATATATTCAAGACAACATTCAGGTTCTACCACAATTGATTAAGATACAATACAAAAGAAGTAGATAAAAAAAGAAAGTGAAAAATATAGATAACAAATATAAAGAGGGATTGTGCTTGATTATGAATCTCCATCTCTCTCACGGGCGTGGATGTGTGATGTTCTCTTAATCATCTCTGTTAGTCTTTGAGTGTTTCTATGAATATGAAAAGTGCTACATGATTAAACTAAATACAAATATTTTAATGTCACTAAATACTGACATGTATTACCTTCTTTGGATAATGCTATACCCCTACCCAAACTGTTTAATGCTGCAGCTGGTTCATTTATGTGCAGCAAATGTGTGTTGATTACAACGGAAGTACACTAATATTATTTCTCTTCGATTGGAGAGAACAAGTGTAACCTCATGCCGGTTCGCTCTGGCTGCAGTATACCTGCATGTGAGGAAGTGAGGGCGGGACATATGTCGCATTCCTCCAATGTCTATAGGTCGGCGTCTGTTCCTTAGCAGCGTAATATGAGGTCATTATAATATTGTTAACATTTTGGTAATAGTTCATTATTGTCAGTAGTGTCGTTTTAATTTAGCTTTATGTCACACACAGCAAATTTTCCAGTGTTACATAGAGTCATTTTCTGAGTGTAGAGTGCTTTTGAGTTGACTAGTGTCAAAGGGGGTGTGGTCTCTTCACTGAAAGTGTTGACTGAACTCTGATGGGCGTGTAGTTTTAGCGAATTACCTCAGGTGCACTTGTTCAGAGTTAATTGAACAATCACGCGCCATCTTGGAACAGCATATGCAAGGCAGTTTGAGCTCCGATATAAGTAAGATAAGCTTCTTTATTTTTTTATTCTTTATTTATTTTTTAAAAACTTTAATATGACCAGATTTAAACAGCAGGGACTAGCTAAGTTAATGTCATCAACCAGTACCACTGCCCAGTGGATATAAAACTCAGTCTGGTGTTCATTTGTGGCGGGGGTGGCATCCTTTACCTCTGCCTATCCTTAAAAGTAGGGCCTGTTACCACAGGTTTATTTTAAACTAAAATATAAGCGTAGTATTTAAATATTATTGAATGAAGCATTAACTTTTAACACCCTGTACTGACTCAAAGGCAGAAGTGGTTTTGGAGTGATTTCAAAGACTAAAGAAAATGCTGGAGTTGAGGTATTGATCTTAAAATGCTAAATGCAGTAGTTCTTGTCTGTGTCTTGTTCCAGATTTGATAAAATGCAGATAGAAGCATGCTGGTGAAATTTGACGGACTTAAGAAATACATCAGACTGCAGTCTGGCTTCTCATACACTGATTTCACCACTGAAGGTACTTTAGCAGCATGTAGGATCCTATGGATAGGATGTATGGTCATTCTGAAAAATATAAACTTTTAAACATTTTAATTAACACTCATTCATCAAAATGCTGCTAAGACTGAGATTCTAATAATTCACATTAGTTTACCAATATATGTCAATATTTCTCTTTATTAATAGGTGAATGGTCTGTTTACAATAAAAGCGAGTAGTGATTTAGCGAGGAGTTGTGCTAATGTAATTTTGAGCTTGTTTAACAACAAGGCTTGTTTCTTCAACTTGTCTTTGTTTTGAGAAATGTATGTATTTTGCAGTCAAATGCAAATTCGGACTGTCGGATGGAGCTCAACTCTCCCAACTCTCGCACTACTTCTTGAGTTGGTTGAAGCCAATCCTCACTTGTGTCTAACAGTTCAAGACGAAGATCAATCTGGTGTGTCTTAATAATTGAGTTTAAATAACTGAGCAATGGATGTTTAATTTTGAAATGCAAATCTTATGTTAAATAATATAATGCCATGTGTTCATTTGGTGTTTTTTAGGCGAGTCAAGTTCTAGTTCCCTTACAAATACCCTGTCCCGCTCAAGTGAAGGAGATACCATGTTGAATGGAGTATTCCTATCAGTGGAGAGAGGATGGCATTAACTTGTCCCACAAGTAATTCAGACATGGAAGTTGCAGAAGAAGTATTTTTGGTTTATAGCAAGTTTATTATTTTTATGTTGTGATTCAGTCAAATCAATATCACGGAAGAAAAAATGGTAATGTTTTGAAAATTTTACTCGGTATTACTTAAACTAAAAAAATCTGGCCACAGTATAACAACTTCTTTCTTATTTCTTTTCTGTGATTAGGTGGTCAGAGATGCTTTGCTGACAAAAGCAGGTGGTCAGGACGTGTTGGAGGAATACATGGCAAACTCTTCTCTGAAGCACAGCCCCAGGAGGCAGCTTGTCAATATTCTGGTTGCTCACATGATTGAGATGCATGGGTAAGTTAAACTCTCTTTATTTTAACTCTGTTCTCTATGCTGGGATTCTTGCAAGTTTTTTTTTTCTCCCCTCAATTATTTTCATGCCAACCTTTTGCATTGTCTTTTAAAGGAGGATCCCAACTCGAAGTCAGAGAGAAAAGTATGCTTTGGGGATTGTTACGTTGTTTCCCCTCTGAAGGATCCCTTCTCCCTTCTCTCCAAAAGGCTATGTGAGTTCTGATTGAATACTCCACATTAAGCAGAAATCCAGACGTCTGCTTCTCTATAGAAACATTTCAAAGATCACATGCAAATAGCTGCTTGTTTACTAGACTTTCTGATGAAAAAAATGTATGCAATCTAAAAAATAATTGTTGTGCAATAATCATACCTTCATGAACATAGAATCTATTGTTCAGATTTTGTTTTAGAGGTGTTGAATCAACCTTATGTAATTTTATTGCCTTTGTGTTGCTGTTGAACTGAAATGTTACTTGGAGAGGATGTTCTGAATATTTCCTCATTCAATTGTTTCAATTGTTCTAATTTAAACATCACAGGAGCACTTCTATGATGCTAAAAAGGGTACAGGGTTTCTGGCTTGGTGTCTGAAAACCAGCACAAGAAAGAGTGGTCAGCGACCTGTTGGTCCACCCTCAGCCTCGAGCCCTAAACAAGGACCAAAGCACAGGAGACCTGCAGCTGCTATAGTGACCCAACTCAAAGGTGATGCCTGCAGGGAGGCTATAGCATTTCTTGTTCATGCAAGTGATGAAGCAAGTGTCTTACACAAGAAAGAGACATTTGGACATCGGCAAGACCTGGTGCACAACCCACAGAGAACTACTAATGTCCTCAAAGTCTTTCCTAGATTTTTGGATGTCAAAGGTTTGGTAAGTTCACCATAAATATCAGTATTTACATCTTTTCATGTGCATTTGGTACATAGAGTTAATTTTGTCCTTGATATATTTGTATGTTCAGGTTAATCAAGACTTTTTTTTTAATGTTTATTGCTGAAACATCTTCAAAGATGCTGGAAAGATGGGATACGTCTTTCAAGCCGAAGGTCATTGCCGAGGCAAAACAACTGACGACTTCAACAGAGCTCTCCTCCCTTGTGAATGCAGCTGTACAGTTTGATCTAAGATTTGTCTTAGTATTTGATCCAATTGTTAGTGTTTCTATCTCTGCATTAACCTGAAATTTTTTTTTGTCCTCCCTATTCATATCAACATTAATAGATGACATTAAAATATCTTTAGGTATACAGTGTATTTCATTACCAAACACAGCTTCCAAATTAACAGATCATTATTTACCTACAATAGCTCAATCAAAAAATTTACTAATTCTATATACAGTCGTGGCCAAAGTTTTTGAGAATTACATAAATATTGGAAATTGGAAAAGTTGCTGCTTACGTTTTTATAATAGCAATTTGCATATACTCCAGCATGTTATGAAGAGTGATCAGATGAATTGCATAGTCCTTCTTTGCCATGAAAATTAACTTAATCCCGAAAAAAACTTTCCACTGCATTTCATTGCTGTCATTAAAGGACCTGCTGAGATCATTTCAGTAATCGTCTTGTTAACTCAGGTGAGAATGTTGACGAGCACAAGGCTGGAGATCATTGTCAGGCTGATTGGGTTAGAATGGCAGACTTGACATGTTAAAAGGAGGGTGATGCTTGAAATCATTGTTCTTTAATTGTTAACCATGGTGACCTGCTAAGAAACGCGTGCAGCCATCTTTGCGTTGCATAAAAATGGCTTCACAGGCAAGGATATTGTGGCTACTAAGATTGCACCTAAATCAACAATTTATAGGATCACCAAAACTTCAAGGAAAGAGGTTCAATTCTTGTTAAGAAGGCTTCAGGGTGTCCAAGAAAGTCCAGTAAGCGCCAGGATCGTCTCCTTAAGAGGATTCAGCTGCGGGGTCGGAGTGCCAGCAGGAATGACAGCAGGCAGGTGTGAGCGCATCTGCATGCATAGTGAGGCGAAGACTTTTGGAAGATGGCCTGGTGTCAAGAAGGGCAGCAAAGAAGCCACTTCTCTCCAAAAAAAACATCAGGGACAGATTGATCTTCTGCAAAAAGTATGCGAACGGACTGCTGAGGACTGGGGCAAAGTCATATTCTCGGATGAAGCCTGTTTCCGATTGTTTGGGGCATCTGGAAAAAGGCTTGTCCGGAAAAGAAAAGGTGAGCGCTACCATCAGTCCTGTGTCATACCAACAGTAAAGCATCCTGAGACCATCCATGTGTGGGGTTGCTTCTCATCCAAGGGAGGGGGCTCACAATTTTGCCCAAAAACACAGCCATGAATAAAGAATGGTACCAAAACACCCTCCAACAGCAACTTCTTCCAACAATCCAACAACAGTTTGGTGAAGAACAATGCATTTTCCAGCACGATGCCATAAGGCAAAAGTGATAAGTGGCTTGGGGACCAAAACGTTGAAATTTTGGGTCCATGGCCTGGAAACTCCCCAGATCTTAATCCCATTGAGAACTTGTGGTCAATCCTCAAGAGGCGGATGGACAAACAAAAACCCACTAATTCTGACAAACTCCAAGAAGTGATTATGGAAAAATGGGTTGCTATCAGTCAGGATTTGGCCCAGAAGTTGATTGAGAGCAGCCCAGTTGAATTGCAGAGGTCCTGAAAAAGAAGGGCCAACACTGCAAATACTGACTCTTTGCAGAAATGTCATGTAATTGTCGATAAAAGCCTTTGAAACGTATGAAGTGCTTGTAATTATATTTCCGTACATCACAGAAAAAAACGAAACAAAGATCTAAAAGCTGTTTAGCAGCAAACTTTGTGAAAACTAATATTTGTGTCATTTTCAAAACTTTTGGCCACGACTGTAGATGGGATGTATTACTGAATTGTTCAATTGCAGCTACCGCTAGTAAGGTGTAGAATTTAAGAAACTGAGGGTAATGTTGAGTTACCAAAGAAGTTTGCTGTTTAAGGTTGCAACATGATGTGGTTTAATCAAATGTTCTATGACCTGTCATAAAGTGCTTCATTTTCTTTTTGGAATTGGTCTTTGCAGTCTTGCATTGATGACCACTTGAAGAGAAGAGAAGGTCAGCAGCCGTACCTCCTTGCAGTTGGCAGAACCAAGAGCACGATTGACAGGTTCTACATTGTTGTGGACAAACAGCTCATCCCTTGCAAAGGAACCAGCTCCCTAGCTGCATTTGATGAACTGTTTAACTTCTCCTATGAAGAGTCCCTGGCCCAGATGTTCACTTTTGTCCAGACAACTATTTATAACATTGATGTTGGAACAACAAGTGAGACCCCAGGAGTTCGTGAACTGCGGGCAAAGATCCTCAACTAGATGTAAGGAGTAAGAAATGCAGAATGTTCTTGTTTAGTCTTGTGTATGAGCAGCCAATTGCTGGTACGTTAGTTAGGGACTTGTAGTCTCTTGTTCAAAGTTAAGTTTGCACGAGTCAGGATTTTAGAACTGTGTGGCACACAATGTTTAGGTGTTTCATCTGTCAGGATTTAAATGAAGCAACCGGCTACTCTTAACTCGCCTAAGAACTTATCATGGTTTCTATCCCAGTTTAAAGTTCAGGCTAATTTGTGCCCAAGGTGAACACCTGAATAGTAGTCATCAGAATGACCAAGGTAGTGATGGAGAGACTGTAAGAGGCCAGACATCTTCCGTTGAAACCAAGTATCAGTCAAACAAGCCATCTTTACAGTTTAGTGGCATAGATGCAGTGCTATGTCCACAGTTAAATGTGAAACAATGAATTGGGTGTGTTCGAAGTAGATTCAAAGACGATTTTTGCTTCCATCATTGCAAAACTCCAGTCCAGTGGTGTTTCTAACAGTATTGTTTTAGATGTAGTTGGGGAACTGGAGGAACTTGCCACAGGAATACACAGTCAAGTTAAGCATGATGTTTTGTTGGGTTTGTCTCCTCATGACCCAAGATCTGCAGTAGAACATAGTTTAAATAATTTTGATAATCCATTGACTAGTTTTAATACAGGAACAAAAGGAACCAAATATTTTAGTGATAAGTGGTGTTATTGAGCCAAAGGAAATTGCACTAGGTTTAAGATATGACACTATGAGAACTAAGGAGGTTTTTGAGTTGCATTGCAAAGAACCGCCATCTGTTACCCATGGATCATCTGTCCTTGGTTTGAAACGAAATTCCTCTCAATAATTTAACGTTCTTTCATGTTTGTAATAATTTTGCATTTGATATTCTGCATGATGTTCTAGAAGGGGTGGCTACGGTGGCCGAGAAGTGCAAAACACGTTAACAAAACGAAAACAAAATAACAAATAAAAAAACACTAAGAAAAAAACCAAACTAACAAGACCCAAAACAAAATAACAAATTCAAAAACAAAATAACAAGACCCAAAACAAAATAAATTAGTTTTGGGTTTTGTTTTGGGTTTTGTTAATTTGTTTTCGATTTTGCTATTTTGATTTTTAGTTTGTTCTTTTGTTTTTGGTTTTGATATTTTGAATTTATTTTGTTTTCGGTTTTGTTAATTTGGTTTGCACCTCTCGGCCGTTCAGAAACGAACCGGAAAAGGTAGGTATAGTTTGCAAATGAAATTCTTACCGCTGATTGGACGAGACATCCGTCACTCAAGAAGTACAGGAAGTACTGTAGCGGCGGTGATTTGTGTGTATGAATGTGCAAACATCTACTGTCCTTTTATTGTGGTTTAAAATATAGCGTTCTGCCAAATTTTTGCGGTTCTTGTGGAAAAAATCTTTCGCTTCTAAAAGAGAGACAGCAGAAAACGACTACTCCAGAGTCAAAGGATGTTAGAGGTAATGTCACAGGCTAAATGTGGCTAGGCTATACTACTTTTTAGTCCTTAGCTCTGTTTGTGTATGTAGCGCCATGGTCCTGGATGAATGTTGTCTCATTTTACTAGGTACTGCATATTTACATAGTTACTTTTAGTTACATATAGTTAAAATGACAGACAATAAGTTTAATTCGCTGCTATTTTGTTAAACGCGTCTTTTTAGGGTATCTGAAACATAAAATAAACATGTTAAAGTATTTTATTTTTTATGTATGGAAACTTATGGCTAACACTTTAAGATTAATAAATCAAATTGCTTTTTAGTTGTTAAAAATATATACTGTATGTTTGTTTAAACTGATTGAGTCTTCTTTCAGCCAATAAGACCTAGGCATGTAAGCACACCAGAAGAACATAATAATAAAATGTAAGCTGTTTTTAATCTTGTCATGATTTGTTAATTATTAAAACAGAACAAATGGGATACTGTATGTCTTTGCTTAAGTGCAATAAACATCTGATTACATCTGTTTGTTTTCTATATTAAGTGATGTGGAACCATCACCAGGAAGTGTTGTAGAGGTTAGCGTTATCAGTGGTTTGAACTTGGTAGTCTGAATAATATTACCTGTGTATGATCCTTGGATCCTACCTCGTCATTCCTTGTGGTGCCTTTTTAATGACACTGTAGATACAGTTCAATATAAAATTACATCTGTTAATAAGGCTTAATTTTGGGTTTAAGATGATGCTCTCAGATTCAGAGGATGACCATCCAGGTACTTCAGACCATGTTGCAACAGAACCAGTGTTACAGGTGTGTTTGCTTTATTAAACAATTTGAAGTATTTGGGGTGATAAATTCATGCATTTCTTTTCAAGTATGTGCATTTTTCTTATTGATGGAGAATGTGGAGGTGTATGCACCTGTGATTACTGAAGAGGATGATGAGCTTGTAGCCGCAGCACACTGTCTTGACCTCCCAGAGACAATAGAGTAAGCTACCAAAAAAATGCTGGTTTGCTAAATATAAAATCTACATTACACTAATTACATAGATTTAACATTCACTGTTTTCATTCTTTAGCGTACAAGGCAGTTTAACAGCTCCTGACATTATTTTAAATCTGGCTCTTGCCATTGATCGAAAACATGTCAGCAGATTTAACATCATGAGATCCAATGTGTGGGATGGGGCAGTCAGAGGATTTAAACGTGTCTCATACTCAGAATTCACTGACATGTTTAAGTTCTCTGATGATGCTGGCACATTTGAAGAGGGTCTTGATACAGGTGGACCAAGGCATGAACTTCTCACTTTGCTGATAAGCTGCCTACAGTATCGCCCCATTTTTGATGGACCTTCCAGTAGTCGTTACCTGGTATACAATTCAGTTGGTATGTATTTTCCAAAAAAGTTTATTAATTAAGTCATACAGTATATGTAACAAACCTATTCAGTGTGTGATTTGGCTTTACTTTCTATGACAGCTGTTAGGGAGGATGAGTATTAATTGGCAGGAAAAATGATTCCTGTCAATAATTCATGGAGGACCAGGGCCCCATTTTCTTTCACAAGACCTGGTAAACCATATTGTAGATCAAACTACGTTCAGTGCCACCTTGAAAGATGCCACAGATGAGGGCATAGTGAAAGCACTGCAAGAGGTATGGTCATGAACATAACTCGGGTGATTAGTAGGAAGATTACTAAAATACTTGAAGTGTTAGGATTGTCAGTAGCAAATCTAAGTCAGAATGGCTTTTAAGTATTTAATAAATGTTGAATTATTTCACTTCCATTTTCAAGAAAGGAAGTGAAATAATTCCTTTTCCTGCTTGAACCTAAACAATGTTAACCAAATCAAATTGTCTTTTCAGTTTAAAAATGCAGCCACTTTGGAGTCACTACAAGAACTGATTTTGAGAAATAGCACCCTGCTTCAGACTGCTGGGTGTTTTCGACGTGTGAACAGTGTTGAGGAGAAACATGAGATTGTGGAAGAATGTCAGGTGGTATGTGATTGACAGAAACCACAGTGTAATTAAAAGGTACACTTCACTACAAAAATATACATGCACATTACATTCTTGGTAAATGTTATAACAAATATAAAGCTTCAACTGTATTGGTCTTAACAGTATTTCACAATATTAATTTATCTCACTAACCAATTTACTGTTAAATGCATGAATAGAAAATATTTACAAGCCTGTCAATATAAAAACTAAACTCTGATTGCTTTGACAGATTTAAAGATGGACTTTCCACCCTAGAGTTTCTGACAGCACTTCAGAAGCATCCCCATGTTTTGACTCCTTTCCTTTACCACACTGAGAGGAAGCTGACAGCAACAGATTTGGAAAACCTCTTTAAACCAGAACTTAGCCCAGCAGGTAGCAACCAGAGGCAAAAAGAATCCAAGACACTTTTTTTTTTTTTTGTCAAACCATCTCCTCGACTGTGAAGGTTTGTCATTAGTAATTTAACAAAAAGATGTTCTGTTTTTGGTGAACTTGAGAAATCTTTAAACCAATAGATGAAGGCCGTTTTTCTTTTATAAATTCTGATTCATTAATTAATTTTCATTAGTAATTTTTTTTTTTTGGTCATTTTAGAACACCAGACTGATGTGTCACTGAAGGATGTGCTGATGTTTGCTACTGGCCTGACTTCACTTCCGCCTACCGGACTCACCACTTCCATGCATTGTGTTTTATGCCAGTTCACCCTTTCCAATGGCAAATACATGCACAAACACCCTCAAGTTACCACTTTTAGACACATACAGTCTTTTTCAGAAACAGATGGATTTTGGAATCCAAAATTCTCCAGGTTTTGAATGTATTTAAATAACTTTTGTTGCACTCTTATGGCTCCAGTTTTACATCAAGAGGATCATGGACAAAAAATAAATACATGCAATAGAAATCTAGCAAGAACAAAATAATCTGATATCAAAACTTTTCCTTTTGGTTAGCTTTCTTTGACACTTTTTCTTACTTATTTGTTTATTATTATAATAAAATTTTGTTTATATATATATATTTTTTTTTTTTCTTTGTCCTTTATTTAAAAATTCTTTGCTTTTGATTAAAAGAATTACAAAAAGTTTCATGCAGTCCATGGATGAGGTTAAAGTCATTTTTGCTCCGCTGGTTTTAACCTGATAGCTACTCTTTCGAAAGTTCGAAAGTTTTTAATAATGCATTAATCCTGTCTATAGGTAGGATGAAACTCCTCATAATTCTTGTAATCAGAAGCAAAGAACTTGGAAATGAGGGCAATAGAAATATATATATAATTTTTTTGTGTGTGTATTCAATTGTATGATTCATTTTTATTTGTATGACTACAATACTTATGATGTGAAATTGATTCCATAAGTTCTATGTGCTGCATTGTTCCTTTTTTGATTAAGGTTTTCTCAGGTTGCACTCAATGGTTTCTACAATCATCAAGAATGTGTATGTTCAGAGACCTGCTGTTTCCTTCATTTTGAAGTAAAGTTGTAATGCTTCTTCCCATTTCTCTGGCCGCTGTAATTGATTGTGTTCCATTACAAATTCTAGATATTCATGAATGTTTTCATCACCACCTAACTAATTTGTCAATTTTCAAATTGCAAAGCCATAGTCCCTTGATCCTGACCTGTAAGAAGATGCATTTAGCAGACATTTATACACAATGTGACTTTTGTAGGTCTATTAGTGTATTTTAAACAAGCTTATTAATAGATCAATTCTAAAATGCTTTTTTACAGATATAATTTGCTGACCTTTGTGGTAGATAATACAGTTCATTTGGTACCCCCCCACCCCCTTCCCTAATCCTGTGCTTATTCCAAAGTGAATAAGCATATTCCAGAATATTTTGGAAGCAAAACTGAAGCAGGCACTGGTGTTCGTTGCTGCCATTGAAATGTCCTTCATTTCTGAGATCCACAAAGAGGTATATCCAGAACTGAGCCCTACATAACAAAATATACAAAAAAAATCATCATACAATAATTTGCTTTTAATTAATTTTGAGTGACGTATTTAATTTAAATACATTTTATAATAGACGGTATAGGCCAATATATGCAGTCCAATAAAAACTTGCACATCTCGGACACCCATCTGTGGGTGGGGCATAGCTCCCGACGCACGTGTTCCCATTAGTGAAAAGGCAGTTGTTACTGGAAATGGGTCTTTTGGTGGAGGAAGTATTATTTCCGCTCATACGGAAGTGGTCGTGAATAGGGACCAAGTTTTAAAAAAGGTGGTAGAACAATTCCCCCAATCTTACACCACCTAATGCCTACTTGTGGGGAATGTTTAAAGGGAGAGTGTTCAATCGTGAAGATCCACCAAGAACTATTCCTGCATCACGCAAGCAGGAGTCTGCAGCGACCTTTGCTCTGTGACATGTTTGAGAATGTGTGTGAACGATATGAACACTGTCTACAGCGAGGCGCTGCACGTGCACACTTCGAACATTTACATTACGCATACTGTGGTACATCAACACGCTAATATTGTGTATGTTCAACGTCAAAAAAATGATAATTTTACTGACTTGCTCAAGAATATGAAATCAACACGTACCTTAATTTTCTAAAGCTGGACCACCAAGATTCGATGCGATGATTGCTCATTGATGTACCATACATGTGACTTCTTGAGCCTGCATAGTAGTCTGTATGGTGATGACGGAGAGTGCACTGTATTGCTGCCAGTGTACCGTTTTCTGTTCCACAGTCCGTTCGTAGTCTCATAGGGACACCGCCAAGGCGTTGTACAGTGGTAATAAAGTTGTGTACAATAACAGCAGGATCATTGTTAATTGGTCCACAAATAAGCCAGAGGATACGTCGCGAAAAGCCGTCAATGCATCCCGATATAGCGAAACCAAATACTTCAGTTTATCATAACCATCCACATGGCACAGATAGTTTGGTCCCATGGACTGATAAGAACGTCGTGCAAATCTACGACGTGTCCTCTGCTCTGTCCCTCGGGGGTTAAGTTCGTGCAGCAACCGCATAACATCATCACGTTTAACACGCAACTTGTGTTTTTGCTGAAGTGCTAACCACATTGTCCGGTAACCGAACAACTGTCCTGGTCCACGCAACTCTGCTCTTATGGCATTCCTGACATCGTTTAAATTGGAATAATTTTGTCTCCGAAACGTACCGGCGTTCCTCAGTTGTGTTTTTAGAGTTCGCAAACTAATCTTTATACCGTGATATGCCATCAGCATATCCAAAATCACGGCATACGAATGTCCGTCCTCAAAGTAACGTTGAATAAATTCCATTTCCTTGCCTTTTAATGAAAAATTTCATTATTTACTTAGCTTTTCAGACCGAAAAAAAAAGGTTTAAAGTGAAGCAGAACACACAAGAAACAAAGTTAGAGACACAATTTTCTACTTCCTGTATATCTTGCGTGACAGATGTCTCGTCCAATCAGCGGTAAGATTTTCATTCGCAAACTATACCTACCTTTTCCGGTTCGTATCTGACTGGCCGAGAAGTGCAATACAAATTAACAAAACCCAAAACCAAACTACAAAACCCAAAACAAAATAACAAATTAGTTTTGGGTTTTGTTATTTTGTTTTTTTTTTGTTTGTTTGTTCTTTTGCTTTGGGTTTTGTTAATTTGGTTTTGAATTTGTTATTTTGTTTTGGGTTTTGTTATTTTGTCTTTGAATGTTATTTTGTTTTCAGTTTTGTTAATTTGTTTTGCACTTCACGGCCACCGTAGATGGCTCAATATGAGATGAAGTTACTTTTTGAACATCAGCAAACTTTTTGTCAAAACAGGATTTGCTCTCCAGAATTGCTTTTGATTATGGCTACCAAAATTAATTTGGAGCACAGTGGCACTGTGGACAATGGTCTAAATTCCATTCAGACACTGTCTTGTCAGAAACCTTCCCCTGATTTTTGGTAATGTTGTGCCAGACGGACATCAAAATTGGCATTTAATGCTCCTCTTACTCCAAATACTCAACATAATTTTTTCTCCATCGATTACACTAGGCATGACAGTGTATCTTAAGTATTTAATAGCTGAACACCTTGAGCTACTTAAACAATTGTATCCACATAGAAATCTTATACCAAAACATCACTGCATGATACACTATCCTGCAAATATTCGAAAAATAGGCCCCTTAATACACATGTGGAGTATGAGATTTGAGGCAAAACAGAGTATTCAAAAATATGTTAAAAAACTTTAAGATCATCACAAAATCACTTGCAAAAAAACAACAAGTGGCCATAGCCTATTACTGGGAGACATCACCATTAAATCACACTGAATATGGACCAATAAAAACATTAAATTTATATGATATTGATACTGGTGAGATGCTGGCAAGGTTTCTAAATGTCAATATGAATAATGAAATTTTCTCAACTAACTGGGTAAAGCTAAATGGGACCGAGTACAGGGAAGGCCTGCTCATCTGCAGTTCTATTAAGGACGACATGCCAGTGTTCTCTAAAATAACCAAGATACTTCTGATAGATTGTGTTATTTATTTTGCTGTCATGAAGCTTCAGATCGACCATTTCAGTAAACATCGTCATGCTTACAAAGTCGTAGATGGAGAAGAAAAAGATGTTATTAAAGCTAATAGCCTGGAGTTTTATAAACCTTTTGATTTACAAAATGCACATGGCTTGGATGAGGGCCTGTATATTGTACCATTGTTTTCGCTGGTCTAAATTTCCCTATTATATTCCCTTTTTTACTGTATGTATTTATTTTAGGAGGGCCAAACGAGTGTAATATGTGACTGAGAACCCAAAGGTTTAAAAAATAAAGTGTTTTTTGCTACAGGTTTGGTCTTCAGAATGATTTGTTTTGGAAGTCTACTTTAGCCAGCTTTGACGTATTTGAGGAAGGGAGGAACATACTAACTGGTGATATTAAGTGACAGATTGTTGAATATTAAACACTAATGATAAAAATGTGTCTATGTAGTGTCAAATACACTAACTTGATATTAAATAACATATAGTGTTGGATATTTAACACTAATGATAATGAAGTATATGTCCATGTAGTGTAAAAAAAAAAACACACTAACTGGTGAATATTAAATAACATATAGTGTTGGATATTTAACACTAATGATGCAAATGTGCATCCATATAGTGTAAAAAACACACTTTACAGTGTTGCAAAATAACACTGACTGCTGGCAACTTGACACTATAAAAGTGTTAATACTAACACTTTGGCCAGTGTTAAATTAACACTGACTAGTGTGGATCTATATAAACACTGGCCCAGTGTTACTTTTAACACTGGGAGTTGATTTAACACCAAGCATTTTGCTGTGCAGTATGGTTTCATTATCAGTTATTTAGAGCTCAGTAGAACATTGTTAAATTACTTAACGGCCTGCTATTGAAACATCATGTCGATAACACGTCCTCATCGCCTCATGTCAAAATGTGCTGTGGTGTCGTTTTCATGTCTTTTCGAATTCGTTTAAATTGTTAATGGCTCCATGTTTGGTGCCGACGCGTGAAAAAGTAACCAAATTGTGACCGCCATCAACGACTTCGGAGAGGTCGGTAGCAAATTCAGTTCAGTGGAATTAGGGAATACTTACTTTTAGCACACCTAAACAATGTTCAATGTCTTGAAAACATTTTGTGAGAGTGTGTTCTTAAATGCAAGCTCTTATTGCACTTAATAATAGCAAATAATAGTAAAGTTTTATTGAAAATATTTAGAGCACACTAAGTAATCTACTAATGAAACATGTATCTATATTTTTTGTTAGATTACTCATGTTGGTTTATGCCTATTAAATTAGTTATGTTTTGCCTAGGTAAGTTATTTTATTCTGGACACTCTAAATGAAGTCTATGCAATTGAGTTTCAGGCTTGGAGAAAGACAAATATTTTTCCTATATCCAGAAGAGATCGAATCAAGCTTGCACTGGAGCACACAGTAATGAATAATACATTTGTGATTTACATCTGGGAGGGAGCTGAACATTTGTAAATTAATATAAATTATCTACTCTGGGCAGTATAAAATCTAACAAGGTTTACTACAAAGAAAGTGTCATAATGTTTGTTTGCCGTGTAGAAGAAGATTCACACAACTCAGGTATAAATTAATTAGCTGTTCAGAGCTTTGATGAGGAAGAAATGGGGCAATGTGTCAAGGTGGCTAATATGGCAGAGTGTTTCATACACACCAATCAGATGACTTGTTCTATTCTGTTCTGTTTTTCCCATTATGGTATGTAAACAATTATTGCTTTCACTATGAGTATGCTTATAGCTATGAGTATGAACACAAAGATGCTTTATTTTTAAAACACAAATGCATTCCTTGTTGTCTCACATTTATGTTCTTTCACAAGCTACAAATATATGAGCAGAACAGATTGGGCTGAAAATGAAAACTGACCTGGCACTAAATGTTGCCTTTTACCAAATTATTATTTTGACAGATGACCTGACAAAACTCTGTCATCGCTGTGGGAAAGCCAGTAGGGATCACTGCACTGATGAGAAGCTGCCATTAATTAAATTAAGTTAATTAAAAAATTTAAAACACCAAACATGAATATATGATTAATATATTTTTAAGATGGAAAATAGACTCCTTCTGCTAGCCTTACTACTGGTATGTTACAAGTACTCTTAGAATGCAAAAGAATAGTAGATCTTTTCTACAGTTAACAGTTTACATTTTTTGCATTGGCAGCTAAATGTTCCTAATATATTTTACTGTAGCCAAATGTCTACACATGTGAATCCCCAAATTTAAAAAAGCAGTGATTTGTCAGGTATTAAAACAGCTTAAAAACAAGGAAATTAAACAAGTGATTGTAGAAGCCACTAATTATTAATAAAAATATTAAAATATCATGTGCCAGAGAAACCATTTTTGGGGGCACCCATGCTAATTCTACAAGCATTCTACAATCGGGAAGGTTGAAAGAGTGCCAAATTTCTGTTCAAATTTAGTTTTTTGAAAAATTTGGGGGAAAAAAACACTAATATTGTAACTAATATTACTAATAGTAAACGGTAATATTTTCAACTACATTTGTATAGGGGTAGCCAAAAGGACTGAGACAAAATATATATATTTTAAACGATATTCTCAATTTTATAACATGAAAATCAAGCTACAGTATATAACAATAAATTTCTGGTATGACGTACTTTATTCTTCATATAAAAAAATTTAAAAAACATCTGCAGTACTCTGGTGTGACTTGCTCAATCCATGCCTATAACAACAGTTCTACAAATAGCATTTGTTATCAACAAATTATGATTTGTGTATTTAACCAGTCATTTTGCTCCACCGATAAATATTCTTTTGCCATTGGCGGAACTAACTAAACGCAACTAGCAGAGCAGTTAGTGAATGAACGTGTAATTCCAGGGCACTCTGAATTTCTCTGTAAATTAGCAGATTTCCTCTCAAACCTGGTCGTTTCTGTAGACAAAGCGTAATTGCTGGAGACTTTAATATTCATTTTGAGAATCAAGAAGACCCTCTGAGAATAGCACTGGCCCACTCATAAAGCAGGTCACACTTTAGATTTAATTATTATACTTCAGATTAAGTATAAGAATTATAATCACAATTCCACAGCCTGAAGCTATCTCAGATCACTGTCTTGTCAAAATTAAAGTGTGTTATAGTAATAATGTATGCACAGCACCGCTCTACTGATCAGGTGACTGAGTCAACGTTTCGTTATACCTTAGATAATGGAGCTCCAGTTAAAAGGAAAATGATTAGAGATAAGAAACTCGATCCCTGGTATAATGACCACACACGCACTTTAAAACAGACAGCGCAAAAATTAGAACGCAAATGGCGTCAAACTAAATTGTTAGTATTCCAAATAGCATGGAAGGAGAGCATCCTGAACTATAATAAATGTCACAGCACTGCTAGATTGTTGTATCTCTCCACTCTTATAGAAGCTAACAAAAATAATCCTAGATTTTTATTTAATATCATAGTTAATTGACTAGGAACAAGATCTGCAGAAATCTCCACAACAACATACAATAGTGAGTAAATATTAGGCAAAAAATTCAGGCTTTGAAACTAGACAATTTAAGTGATACAGATGATGAACTAACCACATCACATCAGAACCTAGAATACTTTACTCTCCTTGAAGAGAATGAACTAATACCACTCATCTCTTCTGCAAAATCATCAACCTGTGAATTAGATCCTATACCGGCTTATTTTTTCAAGCAGATAGTACCAGTAATAACAGAACCCCTGTTGAAAATAATGAACTCTTCACTCAACAGTGGGTATGTTCCAAAATCTTTTAAATTATCCGTTATTACACGGCTAATTAAGAAAGCCAACCTCAACCCCTGTCATCTGTCCAATTACAGGCCGATATCAAACCTCCCCATTATCTCTAAGATTCTGAAAAATGTACAGTAGTAACGCAGCACCTATGTTCTACATAGAAATAGCATAAACGAACTGTATCAGTCAGGATTTAGGCCTCACCACAGCACAGAGACAGCACTTTTAAAGTAGTGAATGACCTTGTATTGGCTTCAGATCAGGGTTAGTCACTATAATTGTATTACTCGACCTCGGTGCAGCTTTTGACACTATTGATCAAAGTATTCTCCTTCACAGATTAGAAAATGTAGTAGAAATTAAGGGAACCTCCCTCTCCTGGCTCAGATCCTACGTTATTTGTTATACTGTATATGGTTCCACTTTTCCACGAAGACAAGCCTGGCCTCGGCTGATGCAGACAGCTGGTCTCTGAGGACTTGTGACTGCAGTCACTCGATAGTTCAGGACTGGAGTTTCCTACAGTATACCTGAGCCTCCAATAACGAACTGGACTCTATATTAACTTCCAGCCTCCTAACACACAGTATGAATGCAGATCAATCCCTGTTATCCATTATCACCCAAATGAGGGTGGGTTCCCTGTTGAGTCTGGTTAGAGAGAGATTTAATATACAACCTTTAAGAAGCTAGTTAGCTTTGTGCGTAGCTCAGCTTAGGTGTAAATACACACATACACACACAAATGGCTAAGAGACAATTCAGAATGACTTAGAAGCAAGCATTAATGAGACAAGATTTAATGAGTGCTATTTAGGCTGACAATATTTTCAGATGTGTTTTCTTGTTGAAAGTGCTTCCGGGCCTGGATTTGAATGTGAATTTTGAGCAGGCAGTATTACAGACCACTCTGACCTATTTTCAACCAATCTGTGACCAACAGTGTAATTAACGGTTATTAGAAGACCTTTGAGGCAGAGTGATAGATTAAACAACTCAGTGCTGTTACTGTCTATCATCATCACTTGTGGGATGCCTTTCATCCAATCAGATTGTTCAGTTGGAACCAACTGTTCTAAAGTGTATGTTTAGCAGAGTAAAACACTCCCATTGCTGATCTGATATATCATCATTATTTATCAAAACTGTCTTTAAATGTAAAGTCTAAATTGTCATTGAAAAAAAAATTTATGATGTCATTATTACTACATTATTGGTGTGCATGTTTCCGTTGTGGTTTATCATTCATTTTTATTCCTTATTAAATCAGAATGTATGATTAATTATGTTTTTTGGGGGTGGGAGATGTGCATGTGCTCCTTCAATGGTGTTTGGAATGCTACCAATTCAGTTCACAGTGAAGTTGAAGGTGCATGTATGATAATCATACTAGGGTTCTATTTTTTCTCCCTAATAATTTTTCTTTTGGAATATAGTAGAATGTAGACTTCAAGCATTTATTCACGCGATCCAATCATAGTTGATAAGTAACACAGTACAGAGTGCATATATTATTACTAAGACACTTTTACATGAAGATTTTTTTAGGTCACATCATAGCAAATAGAAGCTTTTGCGGAAAAGGACCAACCAACTAATCCAATACTACCGAAACAATTTACTTTGTTGAGGTTTAAATCCAGATAAAATATGTTCAGTCTTCCCCATATGAAGAGTAATTTTGTTGTCTATAAGGCAACTTTTTTCCTTGCTACATTTCACATTATTCATTCTTATGTAAGGCCAAAATTCTCCACAATGATTGGGGGTCATCTTCGTTCTTCTTTTTTTTCTCTAAACTGTCATTAAAACTGAATCAACATTCTGTATTACTGATAATGTAATATGATGATAATATGCATATACAGTGGAATACATTGGAACAAATACATTTGCAGGCTCTTTTTTTAACCATAATTTTCATTTTGCAGTCAAACTTTCTATATACAGCTCTTGAAAAAAAATAAGAGACCACTGCAAAATAATCAGTTTCTTATGTTTTTTTTTCTTACAGGTGCATGTATTGGTGAAGTGAACAGTTAAATTTTTTGTGAACTGCTAACAATATTACAACACATCAAAATAACCCAAGATCATGCAGTATAACGCAAATGAAGCAAAATGCAAATAATTTGTATATAAATTGTGTTAATGCTTTGGCTAAATAACATTAAGAATTCAGTATGTTAGAGGACAAAAAGAAAAATATGAAAGAGGAGGAGGGGTGTGTTTGTGTTTGTGTGAAGGCGAGAGGAGGAGGGGTGTGTGGGTGAAGAAGCACAGTGTCCAATGACGCACGTGGACACAAAGTGCAGGCTGATACACACACAGAGAGAAAATGGTTCTTTAATCTCTCTAATGAGACTTGCTTTTGCTTTACACGGCGCACACACACGTGTGTTATAATAAACAGTACACGCGCGCTGCTCACACACATACACAAAATAAAATATGTTTTACATGCACACACGTGGTCACAGTGTTATAGTAAACGCACACTAAGACCTAAGTCAAAATGTATTAAATATCTTTGCTCGACTTGTGAAACACTCGCAAACCACATTACTCGCAATCCAGGGTTCCACTGTACCACTCTTTTTGCAAAAAAGCAAGCAGCTCAGCCTTGCTTGATGGTTTCTAACCATCCATCTTCCTTTGGTGACATTCCAGGAATAAATTGTGGCCTCTTATTTTTTTACAGAGCTGTATATACATACAGTAAATATGTATGCACTTATGTCTGTATGGCTCCATAGTCATTGTAGGTACTTTTGGTGGTGGACAGAGGACAGCATTGGTGCTCTGACCAATCTGTGGCTATACAGCAAGATAAGATACATTCTGTTTTCTCACACCTTTCCAATCTCACCAGCATTACAGGATTTGTATGGTCATGAAAATCCTGGAAAAATTGTAGAATTGCACATGTTCTGAGAAGAAAATAGAATGTTTTTAAAAAAAATTAAATTGCACATGTTCTAAGAATAAAAAATAAATCAGAAAGCTTTGGATAAGTACCTAGACTTTTTAAAAACATTTTTTTTAATCTAAAATCTTATATAGTGTTAAAATATCTTATAATAGTGTTTTTGCCTAATAAGATCTCTCTCTCTCTCTCTCTCTCTCTCTCTCTCTCTCTCTGTCTGTGTTTGTGAGTACATCTGAGAGAGAGAGAGAGAGAGAGAGAGAGAGAGAGAGAGAGAGAGAGAGAAACAGGCTTTAACAGGCTACAAAAGTATAATCTGTTCAGTTAGAGTTATGGTTTATGCTCACCATTTTTCATTTTAACCAGTGCTGTCTCTGTGCTATGTTGAGGTCTAAATCCTGAATGGTATATTTCATAACTACCTGAATGAATACATATGTAGGTATGAGTATAACTGCTGAACTATAACCTTTTCTAGGAACTTGCAGGTACAGAGGAGATTTGATTACTGGTATATTTGGACAGCTGACAGGAAAATCCTTGTTTCCATTGTTTTTCAATGTGGAGTTAAATAATTGCTAGTTTTAAAGATGTAGGTACATAGCAATTGCTGAGGGAATAATTGAGTATTTAGGTGGTTCGTGGATCAATTATTTCTTTCATCTGTTTGGGAAAAAGGAAAGAAAATGATACAAATCAACATTATTCATTAGGTTTCTGTGTGTGTGTGCATATGTGTGTGAGAGAGAAAAAAAGAGAGGGCGATGGAAGAACCGACAGATAGTTGGACTTTTTGTTTTGCCTGTGTCCAACTTCACCACCTTAGATAATCTGTTCAGTTAGAACTCTGCGTATGGTGAACATGTTGTGGATTTGGGAGTTTTTGGTCTTTTATCTGCACACTTAGTGAGTGAGTAAAAATGTTAGTATGCTTAAAGCTAAATCATGTGAACCTCCTCAGACTGTGTAGACTGTGGTTAAACTAGCAACTCTTCCTGAAAGCAGGCTAATCTGCCACATAAAGGATTTTTTTAAGGGTGGGGCTTTTACACATTTTCCAGTAACAGCACTGAAAGTGGAAAACAAACACCTGCAAGCTCCTAAATAGAAAAGGCTATTTTTCTACAAAATAATCATCTTAAATAAATACATAATAAAAGCAACAAACAACAATTTACAGTTTATGTGTTTAAAAGATTTTTAAAAATTAAGCTATTAAATTACAAAGAGGAAGCATTAATCAAGTTAAAAGAAATTTTATGTATTAAACCAAATAAAAATACTTTTTAAGAACATTAAGAAACAATAAAGATGAGATAACATGTCTGTAGCATTTTAAAGCTCTTGCTTTTCAAAATTTCTGATGATCAAATGCAGAAATCAGTTCACATAGACCTACTCTAAGCTCACAATGGAGAATTATTAATTTTATTGTAGAATTTTAAAGTTATTGCTTTTCAGATGAAGGAATAAATTAATGTACAACTGGAACAGATAATTTAGTCTGGTTAATAGGTTGTCCAGGTTGTTTAATAGAGTGTCAGAGAAAGAAATGCAACACAGATATTTGTAAAATTATATGCAATGAAATCAATTCATTTAATAACTACACAGGATATGTGATTGTATTTGTATCAGTGGTGTCATGTTACATGGTGAGCACATAACACAGTAGTTCACTTTACCTGAAAGGGTTGACATTTCGTCCCGGAGGAGATATGAAAAAATCATCAGAATAAACTGATTTAAATGGTATGAAGTCTGCATTAATGTTTACAGCATTTTTTTTGTTACTGTAGCCTTTCTGTGGGATTGGTGCCCCGTAGACATCAGTTCCTTACACTTGGCCAGTTTTACTCCTCACAGCACATCAACTTTAAAAACACAATTTTCTTACCTTGATACTTAAAATATAGTACCAAAAAAGCTCTAAAATGTCAGTCCAATATTTTTAACCTTTACTACCAATTACATTCTTTAATTTAGTACAAATGAATGGACTAAACACACAAGAACACCCTATACCATACAATTTGGTTCTTATTTGAAATAAATTAAAATCCTTTAAGATCATTTTCACTGGTTAAAAGGACAAAATTATTTTAAAACCAATGTTTAAAATTGTAAACAAAAGTATCTTCAAGGTCTTGAATATTCTTAGATATACTTTTCAGATAATATTTGGGTCACCTTAACATAGACATTTTGAATGCTATAGAGGAGATATAGGTGGCATGGAGAATTAGTGGTTAGCATTTTTGACTCACACCAGAATCACATCTCCAGTCTATGTGCATGGAGTTTGCATGTCCTCCCTGTGCTTGGTTTCCTCTGGGTGCTCTTGTTTCCTTCCACAGTCCAAAATCATGCAATATAGGCTGGTGTTTCCAAATGGCTACACTGTAAACCCCAATGCTCACAGTAATTCAACATATTGAGTACTGTTAACTTAAATAATTGCAATTAGTTAAAATTAATCAACCTTGATGAGTATTTAGAATTTATGAGTTTGTAGAAATTACACTTTTCAAGTTAGCTGAACAAATTTGATATTTTAAGTAACTAAGTATTTAAGTAACAGTAACTGTGACCTTAAAGTTCCACCAACTTAAAATCTTTCAGACTAACGATTTTGTGTCTGACATTCAGGGCAATAGGGCACTGGTGGCTCAGTGGAAGGTGTTTCGTCTGCCATGTGAACGGTCTGGATTTGATTCCCAATAACTGGATGAAGTGTCTTTCCCAAGCCCAGATAAAATGGGAAGGTTGTGTCACAAAGGACATCTGCTGCAAAACCTGTGCCAAGCTGATGTATAGACTGGATTGTCGGCTGTGGCAACCCATTGCTGGGAGCAGACGAAAGACCAACAACAATTTATTTGATTTGCACACACAAAAAAAAGATAATTGCTATTAAATAATATGTGTTAGGGTACTCAATAATGCCAGTAAAGAACAATTAATATGAATGAGTTTTGCCAACTTATTCGGGTTTACAGTGTACTGTATATGTGTACAGTATGTCAGGACTCTTCAAATCATTACCAGCTTCAGTGAATGTGTTGGCGAATTACAAACTGTGCTGGACACTGATTCTCTATAGCACTATTCGGACGGGACTAGTTTTACTGGGGGACGTTAGAGAAATTTCTGTTTCATAGAGGTACTTTGTGATTTTAATCCCGTCCGAATCTGCCATGTCTATCTTTTTTTCACACGACCTCTGTAAAAATTCCAGAGCAAATTACCTACTGTTTTTCCGCAAACTCGGCGGTCCGCTGAGAAATCTAATACCGTCCGAATGCGAATGTCTGTGTTTGCCGAAATTTTTTTTCCGAAACACGTTTTCTTGTGTGTTTTGGTCAACGTGAACTACCGTGCAATCTCTAGCACACCGGTATTCGAGTTTCTGCTTTCTACACTCCAGTAGAAATCCTCATCCTCAACACGTGGTCTTGTGAAAGCACACGTGAAAAACACAGACAAGCCTACCTCTGTAATAAACACGGAGATGTTAGTCTCGTCCGAATCCATACATGAAATGACAGACGTCGGCTGAAAAAAATTCAAACTCTAACGTCCCACAGTAAAACTAGCCCCGTCCGAATAGTGCTAAAGACTGAATTTGAAGAGCAATGGTGTGTGCTTGTGTGTGTGTGTGTGTGTGTGTGTCTGTGGTGTGTGTGTGTGTGTGTGTGTGTGTGTGCGTGTGCGTGCCTGTATGTTGTAAGAGGTTGGGGTCTTCAGCAGCAATGATTACTGGTGTAAAGCCATGGATATTCTGTGCTCTATTTCTCCCTGATATGGTGGACCATACACTGCAGTTCTTTCAACAGACGCATTAATGTTGTGCCTTCTAGATTACAATTTCTACATAAAATCTCGCAACACAAAGGAATCGGTGTTCCACCTGCATAAGCCGTGAGAGTGGATTTTTGTTTGTTTATTTTAAGAATATATTGTAAACCAATATCTTATTTTTTCTTTGATCACACAAATAAGGCACGTCTGATGTTTTGACTTAAAAAGAAAAAGTTTGTAAAATACAAATAGAGCACGTATAAAATGCAATAAATATCTTCAATGTCTGAATGACATAAGCTATTTGATTCTGCCCCTTTTTATATGGAATGAGCCAATAATTAATGATAACATGAGTTTAGATTTTATATCCTGTTCTTTATACAGATGCACCACTGTCCTAAAATGATTGACGATAACAGTAAAAAAAAAAAAAAAAAACTCAACAGGGATAACATAGATTACCATAATTCTGTAAAAACTGTTCCAGAACACTGAGAGTGTTTGGGTCTTCAGTATGACAGTATGAAGACTTAAAGTTTGGTCCATACATTAAATTACTTTTTTAAACTCTTTTCTAAGAACATAATAACATAATATCTTTTAGCACCCTATGAGGATGAGATATCTGCATTTGAGAGAGAAAGAGAGTGAGATCAGGTTAAATAATGTCTAAAAATTAAAGTGATAACTTGTTTGATCTTTCTCTTTATAGAAATTTTTTTTTTTACCAATTATTTAAATTACCTATATACTATACTACTGAATCACAATGTGCTCAAATGTATGTCAGAGATTTAAAATTTTTACTGCATATTACTACTCAGATGCTATATCGATGTTTAGTAAATTTTGTGTGTCTATATTTAGTTGTCCACGCTTTCTTCCTTATATCATATGATACAGCAGAAGCCTTGTCTTCACTAAATGTAAGTAGCTACATAATGTATGAGTAAATAACCATTTAGACTGCCAAAAATATTTTTCATTATTTTAGAGAACAATGTTATGGCACTGGTTGGAGTCTTTTGGAACAAACATGTTTCTGAGAAGAGAGTTTTTTTTTACTATTATGTATTCAAACCTTCTGAAACACAAATACACAATGTGTTCTTATTTACCTTTTTGAAACAGTATTTGGAAAATGTCAGTTTTACTCATGCTGACTTCCCCCTCTAAACTTCTGTTTTGTATAAAATTTTATTTAACCATGTCTCAATTGTAAGCTTTAAAGCAATAGACCCCATAGTGTTTGTGCTTCTTGTCAGGAAAACCGGAGAAGCGCACAGCAGCCTCTGTGGGGCTACAGCGGCGGCGGGGATGTGAAATGGGGTAGCGCACGCTTCCATCAGCCAGCCAGCCAGCATCACAGCGATCATAGCCCAACAACTTCCATGCTGCATACATTTGGCCCACCTTAGCAATCTGCGCGCCATCCTTTTGGCATGCCAGCACTGCTTCATCATATGTCATCTTCGAAGAAGGTGTAAGGTAGTAGAAAAGCCCTACAATGTCCAATATAATGTACACAGTGTTAAGGTTCTACAAATCTGTTTGTTCCCTTTTAGGGCTTATTTTCCATTAAAATAATTCAGGATGGATAATGTGTATCCAGAGAGTTGTAAGCAATAACAACATGAATTGTAAAGTGTAAACATTTCAAACATAAATTAACAGCTGTTAAAATTTGGTGTAGTAAATAGTTAGCACCAGCTGGAAAATCTGTATCATAATTTAATCAATGAATGCATTTCTTAAATAATTAGCTTTCTTATTTTAGAAGTTTCACAAATGTACCAGAATTTACTAAATTAAAAATACTAACCTTTATAGTTTGATGTGAAACAAAAGACATCATATCTGTTCTTTTCCTTGTCTTGCATTCCATAATTTCTTATGCCAGGGACAGTGTTCTTCCCTCCACATGGCTCTCGAGGTTTGGTGATTGGGTACTGCACTGACCCATCACCAAGCCAACCGGCATTGCACCAGTCTAGCCCTTCCCTCCAAGCATCATATAACTGGTCAAAAGAGGCCACAATGGCATCCTGATTTTGACAGGCTTTCTGGGCATCTTGGAAGTTCAGGTTATAGCGACCATGAGATGGGAAATATGGGAAAACTACACCTGTAGAAAGATTTCTCAGTTAATTCCTTTCCAAGACAATCAATTGTCTTTTATTGCACCCTTACATCTACTACTTAACATTTTATTTATTATTACAATGTATCGCAGAAATATAAATTTGTTCTAAATGAAAAAAGTCTCCCACATTTCAACTCAATTTGCTCATAGAAGCTTTATAGCCTGTTAGCTGAGTGTGAAATGTTATTTTATAATTATATTTTTTATCATTTTAAAATTCGTGACACTGTTACCTTGCAGATTAAGGGAGACCACTGCTGTGCCATCCTCTAGACCGTCAATCACCTCACATTTGTATCTCCCATAGTCCTCCAGTGTTAGCTCACTAATGACCAGTGATGCATCATTCTCACTGTCACCTCGTAAATGTACACGACCATGGAAACTACCATAGCTCTTCTTATGGAAACCCATAGCTACAAAAACATCAATCTCTTTTAAATAGTCCGATGTTAGCTTACTCCACTTTATCCTAATTTTGGGATTCGGGACAAGTGTGGGGTTTCTTCGAAATGTGCACGGCAGTGTTACATTGCCCCCTCGTTGAGACACCACTTTTTCTTCTTTTGTCACAACTGATAGTCCAGGCCCATTTTCTGGAAAAAAGGAAAGTTTTAAAAGCTCATTAATATGGCAAGTACCATCTTTAAACATGTGCAAAAATGGCATTTATAGCTCACAGCATGATTGACAGTCAATTGTAACTCTCTGTACACAAAGTTGATCAGAATGGTTGCGTTCTAGTCAAGAAAAAGCAACATTTAGACATAAAATTAGACAGTTTATCTTCCAAAATTATCTAAACCAAGTATAACATTTTATTTTAGCTATATAGCCTATTTTTCAGATTGTCAGTAAATTAACTGTAAGTCCTTGATCATGGACGTTATGCAAGTACCTCATTGCTAAATTTCCTAAGAAAAAAACACCCCTGAATGTTTGTAAAATGAAAATTCTATGTGAACTAAATATCTTCTTCAAGCCAATAGGAGCAATGTAGCTTTCTCTATTCTTCTTCCAGTTGTATGTCAAAATCCTTCAGCGCGCATAATCCAGGTAAATATTATAATACAACTACAGTGGAACCTTGGATTATGAGCATAATTTGTTCAGGCTCGTATTCCAAAACACTTGTAAATCAAAGCAAATATTTCCATAGGAAAATAATGGAAACTCAAATTATTCATTCCACAGCCCCAAAAAATAAATACATAAAAACAATTCATATAATATATAAAGTAAAAATAAAACAAATTTACCTGCACTTTACCTTTAAAAAAAGTGAAAATAAATCCTAACAGATAAGTGTTTCCATTTATGACGCGCAGGCGCTGTGTTTGTGTAAAGCAGAGAGATCCATTTGCTCCTTCTCTGTATCAGCCTGTCATTATGTCATTATTACGCGCGCACACACTCAAAAGGACAGGCTGATACAGAGAAGGAGCAAATGGATCTTTAACCTCTAAAATGAGACTTTCTTTTGCTTTATATATGCGCACAGGTGTGTTATAATAAACAGTGCACGCATGCACATGTACATGTACATGCACACTTACACAAAAAGCCCTGAAAGAACATTAAAACCATGAGAAATAAAATCCTCCGGTCTAATGACACAACGCCAAACCAAAATCTCCCCCATAATCCCAAGAAATGTCTGAATTTGGGTGAATAACATACAGTAGTGTTAATTTTGTCAGCTATTTACAATTTAAGTCTTAGTCCCTGGATAAATGTCCCTGTTAGTTTTTATCATATTTAGTCAATCTTATCCTATTTTTGTTTTAGCCAAGTTTTGGTTGACTAAGAGTCTGGACATCTTAGTCTAGGTTTAGCCAGAGGAGCCCTTAAGTATTTTAGTCTAGTTTTAGTCAATGAAAACGCAACATTTTAGCAAAAAAATTATTATTCATTAACCCTACAGTCAATCTAGTTTAGCCAAAGGCTTTTTAACATTTTAACATTTAAAATGTATCTTTTCATCTAGTATTTCCGGATGGTTATTTTTAACCATCACAACAACTGCTGCATGGCCTTAATCTTTTAACTACAAAACAAAAGGAGAAGTATGGACAATAAAGTGTTTTAATACTTTTTTATATATAAATTTACACACTTGGACTGTTGTAGGGATAGCTCCTATGGGTCACAATCATTTACTCACCTATTAGCTATTACCTTGTTTGGCAAGGGTTTAACTATAAAATAAAATAAAATAAAATACATCATAACATAATTATGTTAACATGTGGTAACATGATTATCACAAAGAGACTGTAAAACTGGGTGATTTTTATGGTATGCCTTGATGCGTCTCTTCAGGTTTGTGGTATTTTTCCCAGCAATTGTGTGCCCACACTTATTCCCCTCCGATATTACTACACATCAGATTTTTTGCTGTTAATTAGATATTAATGATGGAGATATTTTAACTCCTTAGTTATTTCTATTCATAAATATGTTTTTATTCTTTTCCAAAGAAATTTTTTTTGCAAGAGCTGCTGCTGTCCACGCTGATGTGCGAGGAGAGCGCCTCCTCGGACGAGGATGAGCGACGAGACTTCGGCGCCATGGGCTGCGTGGAGATCATGCGTGGACGTGGCACTGGAGAGCCTGAACCTGAAGGAGAGCTCTGCAGGCAAAGAGCCTCCACCTCCTCCTCTTTGATGATATCCCACCACCACGCAGACAATGTCCTCTGTGTTGTAACTGCCAATGACGGTGGGCAAACACACAGCTCTCACTTTTTTTTCAGTTTATTTTTATTTTATTTTCCTTTTTTTTTTTGGTGATTTTTGATGGAGTCATCCACCATTTAGAAACCAGGAAATTATGTATACCCTTCTACCTTTATTATCATATTTAAAGTATTAGGAGAATACCAGTAAGACGTTAATAATTAAGTGCACAATATTACTTAATCATGGTGACTATCTCCACAAAAGCTTAACTTTTGTTGTCAGTTGTCAGATGTTCTGGAGCTTTCAGTGTGTGTACATCATGCCAAGAAAAAAGGACATCAGCCATTAATAATTGTTGCCTATCATTCTATAGTGAGAAGAATTCTTAACAAATGGAAAGCCTTCAAGACAATGGCCAATCTGTCCAATCTCACAGCAAATTAAGTCCAAGATCAGACGATTTCATGCTCAGAGATATAATGAAAAACACACAAGCCAATTTACACCAGAAAATTCTTGCAGCAAATGTGAACAGCTTAAGCTGACCTGAAATTGGATCAAGACAATGATCCCAAGCTCACCAGTAAATAAAAAAAAAAAATGGTATTGTATGATCTTAAAAGAACCATGCATAAACAAATGCTTTTAAACACCAATAAGCTGAACCAATGTTGTAAAAAAAATGCAGGGCAACATTTCTCTAAAATCATGTTTTACATTCACGTTTAAGTATTGGCAGACACTCTTATCCAGAGTGACTTAAAAAAGTGCTCAAGTTTTCATCACTGAGTAGATCCTTATACTGGGTTACTAGGTCACTATGCACCATCTGAGCAATAGGGACTAGCCAAGCAATGCTCGAGGATTGGAGCAGAGAGGTAAGTGGACGATGGGTCAGTTTTAGCTTTGTAGGCAAGCATCAGGGTGCCTACTGGAAGCCAGTGCAAGAAGTGGAGAAGTGGGGTGATGTGGAAGAACTTGGGGGGAAGTTGAAAACGAGACATGCAGCTGCATTCTGGATCAGCTGCAGCGGATGAGGACAGAGGCAGACCTGCCAGGAGTGAGTTGCAGAAGTCCAGTCTTGAAATAACAAGCGATTAAACAAGCACCAGAGTAGCCTGAGTAGAAACCTCTTTACCAATCCTTTCTTCTATGGAGAAAGTGCCCAAATGAAAACTACTTGCAAAAAAAAAGTGAAGAGAAAAGTGAAGCTTTTGGAGAAACAAATTGGTAGTCTGTTGAGACAAAAGAATTGAGCCATTTGGTCTAAAGCCCATGCAAAATGTTTAATGCAAACCAAAGACACGGCAACGATGCCATTCTCTGCAAAACAATTAAGGTTGTTCTTCAACATTAACCCAGTGTCAACATTACCCCAGTGTCATCAAGTAGTTCTAACTTTCACAAACAATGTGATCACAGTGTCACAACATCTGTTACCAAATTAACATTGCCACAATGTTTTGACAACTTCTACAGTATGCTTGCTTCGAGGCTGCAGCTAATAATGCTAGCAATGCTAATGCTAGCAGCGCCATCAGCTGCAGACAAGAAGACAATGCCAGCACATGGACTGTTTTCTCTGTAGAGGTCAGGTAAGCTCCCTGAAGGCCAACTCAGAGAGACTGAGGAGGAGCTTCTTCCCGTAGGCTATACGGTCTCTCAATCAGAACACCACAGACTAAACCAATCCTGCATATTGCACATCTTCACACTCATACACATTTGCACACACCCTGGACATTTATGGACATTGCAAATCTGCACATTTGTGCACATTTGCACACACCCTGGATATTATGATTTAAATTCTATTTCAATTCAGTTTTTTTGTTTTTTTAAGGTCATGGGCGGTCGTGTACGCATTTCACTGCATATTGTACTGTGTATGTGACAAATAAAATTTTGATTTGATTTGATTTTTTAAAAATATACTAAAGGGTTGATTTGACCATTTTTTAAATTTCTACTATCTCTCTACTACTATGTCCATTATAGCCTTCTGCCCTTGTATCAAAATATATTTTGACCCCATTTGTGAGTTCTCATCAACAGCTACCAAATGTAATTTCAATAATTGAAATCAACCCCAGACCTTCTAGATCCGTAATCAGAAAACTGGCCATACTTTTCCATGAAACTGCTTATTGGTTTATTGTCCAATTACTTTTACGCTTGTGAATATGGAGGGACAATGTAAAAATGGCTGTAATTTCTAAACAGTTACTGCAATAAATTAGCTAATCCTTTGAATTGAAGTTGAAAATGTAGATGTAACAACATATTCTTTGTTTTACTTCAAATCCATTGTAATGGTGTAAATGCAAAATTACAGAAATTATGTCACTGTCTAAATAGTTATGGACCTGTATATATCTGTTGATAATTGTTTTGGTTATGTTAGCTGGATTATCAATTTCCCTTGTTATGCTTTGGTATTTATTTTTCGGAATTGTACTAGATTTTTATCAAGGAAAAAAGTTAATCACTAGACTTAACCCAATTAAGCATGCATTTAACCTGAGAAGCTGTCGTACAAGCCTTCACAAACATCCCAGGAAAAGAAAGTAACAATTTGTCAGTGGATTGCTAAAATATTTTTTAAAGGAAATTGCAGAGAGGCGATGTTAAAAACACAAGAGATGTAGTAAAACAGTATACAAGAAACATGGGTTTATATTCAATAATGATACAGATGGTAGACGAGCGGTATTCTACTTTTACCGCTGCACCTCACGGCGACGGTATGCGTTTGCTGGCTTTTAACACTGAGTGGCACTATATAACTATAAACCGATGCCTTAGGCCTTAGTTCATTCTCTCAAGGATTAATGAGCCGCAGCTCATTTAGAACTGCACGTAGTAGCGGGAAAAAAATCAAGCGTAACATTGTAGTTAAACGAATTAATAATCACAGTACTAAAATTACAGTTAAAATTTTTTATTAAAATTCAATTAAATGAAATCTTATTAGGATAGAATTTAAGCAGTAGTAGATTTATTAACTGAAATAAATGAAACGGAATGACTATAAAATTAAAACATTGTCAGGACGTGCTACTGTGTCAGCAGATGTCGTTGTCATTCAGCCCTGCTTGTGTTTTAGTGTTGCTATAGGAATGAAATGCAGTAGGCTGATATGATCATCATGATTTTCTTTAATAAATAATGACCCCCGTTGCGCTGTACCACCGCTGGCAAAACCTTATGAAATACAAGTGAAACATTAAACGAATTTACAGGCACAGTACTAAAATTATAGTAATAAATTAAGGCGTTTCTTGTTTGCATCGAATTTAAGGAAAGTAAATGTATATCTTTATATCTAGCCTTTATATTATATAATGTGTAACACTAGAAAGCAAGTAGAAATTAATGAAAGCAAACAGGGTGTGCGTTGTTTTCGGTGAACTTGAGCGCGTCAAAAATTAATGTATACTTGCCTCACAGACCTGAAAAAAATACATTTATAGAAAGCAAAATGTCTGCTTTTATGTAAACTAATGGAAAACAATTTTAGACATCTAATTTTAGATGATGTAATTGGAAAAGGAATATAAAAAAGGGAATTATAGGTGCATCCAAGAGAGAGAGAGAGCGTGCGCACTCAGTTTAAGTTTACGAAGCACAAACTCTCACTCTCTCAATAAAAATCCTCAGTAAGAGCAATAAGCCCCGAGAGGATAAATGTTTTTAAAAGTTTTTTGTTGTATTTTCCAGAGCCCCGTCCATTCTCACGTAGACAGCGGAGCTCTGTTTATTTTGTGTTTTCAGTTTTCTTTTGTTTCCTTTTAGGTTTCTTAATTAATAATCCCACTATATCTCCAAACAGGAAGGTCTTCCCGTGCATATCATAAGCACTCTCACGAACTCCTTTTTCCTTGACCCCCTCTAAAGTAAGCCACCTAACACATTGACGTTTTTTAAACACTAGAATGGAAGAGATGGAAAGTTTCCCCATCATAACATGCCTTGTATTGTTTTTAATCACTCTTTACACAACCCGTGATTTTTAATGCTATTTTACCAATGAAAAATACAAATGGAATATTATGTTGTTTTTTATATTAATTTTTTATAAAAATGTAAAAATGTTATAAAAATACCATACAAGTGATTAAAACCATACAATTTATGTTATGATAAAGAAAATGTCAATTTCTTCCATTCCAGGGATTAAAAACGGTAACAATGTCAATTTTAGCATCTGGAATCCAGAAGATGAAATTTACACAAATTCAAAAAGAGGCCTGAAGCACTGCAGGTCTTCATAGGAGCCTCAGATCCAAGAGGGTCTTAAAGTGGGGAGGGGCATTTTAGTTTCTCTGAATGTATAGGTAAGAACAGCTGATTCACATTTGGGGAGGGGTAAATTATTTGCATTTGAATGTTGTCTGACATTGTAAAGCACACACAATAACACTAAAACAACAACAACCCAGGATAAACAGGAATAAGAGGCCCTGATTATACTGCATAAATATTATTTAGTACAACAAAATTTCGGTTTAGTGCTGATTAGACTAGGTAGGAAATTAAAGATGAGGAAGTAAACAATATTTATTTTTATTTATACTATAAAAAATAATCCTGCATTTATTTTTAGGCACGCCAGCTGCCACTTTTTAGTTAGAAGTTTTCAATACAAATCCCATTGCGCTGTACCACCACTGACAAAATCTTATGAAATTCAAGTGAAACATTAAACGAATTTACAGTCATAGTACTAAAATTATAGTAATAAATACAGCCGTTTCTTGTTTGCATCGAATTTAAGCAAAGTAAATGTATACCCTTATATCTAGCTTTTATATTATATAATGTGTAACACTAGAAAGCAGCTAAAAATTTATGAAAGCAAACAGGGTGCGCATTGTTTTCTGTGAACTTGTGCGCGTCAGAAAATTAACCGAAACTCTGTGTACTTGCCTCACAGATGTGAAAAATATACACTTATAGAAAGCAAAATGTCTGCTTTTATATAAACGAATGGAAAAAATTTTAGACGTCTAATTTTAGACAATGTAATTCGTATGAAAAGGGTATTATAGGCGCATCCAAGGGAGAGAGAGAGAGCAAGAGAGTGTGTGCGCGCTCAGTTTAAGTTCATTAGTGCACGAAGCACAAACTCCCTCTCTCAATAAATCCTTGGTAAGGTCAATAAGCCCAGAGAGGATAATCTTATAATGCCCACATGACTATTTAATTTAACTATTTACACCATTGAACTATTTATTTTACTATTTTAGCTCTGACTGTTTCATTTACTTCAAAATAATATTAAAAACAAGAGCAATATATATATTTAATATAATTGATTACATCCACTGCTGCAGAGATGACGAGATGACATGATCACCTTCATCACTATAGCTGAAACCAAAGAAATCACCAATTTATCAATGAATTATTAAAATGGCCAGAGTCAGTCTCCTTGCTCCCCCCCCCCGATGCATTCTTTAACCTTATGCGTGCGGCTGAGCGCTGATTCAACTATGTAGGAAGTTGAAGAGGAGGATCACGATGCCAAATCAAAACTGGGATGGTGATATGCGCAGAGCGCCAGGAGATTTCCTGAAGCTCAAATCTCCAAAATATTTGGGGCATTTTTTTTTACATGGACGCTATCTTTAATAAACGATGGAGGTTTTGAGCACTTGTGACACAATAACTATAATATTTCTAATATTTTGCAGGCTGTTGTTTGGAGAAACCAGAAAATAAAGAATAAACCAGTTGTTCTATATTTAGCGTTTGATGTCTTTGAATGTATATTTTTTTATAACAATAAACAGATACAAACAGAGATAGGCTATATAACAGTTCATTCTTTGTACAAATACAATTGTCAGCTAGTGAACTTGATCTCTGTATAAACATTTTTTCATGTTTGTTGTATAAAATACACAGATGTGGAAATTACCATCACTGCAGTATTTCTTCAATACAGTATATTGTTATGACTTTTCTATGACTTAATTAATCATCTGTTAATCTTGAAGTGACAGGAACTTTATGCCCTAACTTCGGTGCCAAAATATACTTTGAAGCCAAGCTTCCTCTCTTAAGATAGCCATGTACTGTGTTGCAGTTTACAGTACATGGCTATCTTAAGAGAGGAAGTGAGGTGTAAACAAAGCAAACCCCAGAACTTATAAATTATTCAAACACTTAGTGAACCTAAGAAATTGCAGCTATACACACATATACTGACAACATTCATTTAAAACTGATAAAAATTTTATAATATGTAAACAGCTTACAAATGGTTAGATGTCTGCATCCCTTCGCACTTCAAAATATATATGATTAATCATCTGACTTACCTGAAATGTAAATGGTCCTGTATGGTGCCAAATTGTAAGTGTCATCAAAGTTCTCTGCATAGCACAAGGAAAGGAAGGTGAGGAGCAACAGAGAGTTCATCTTGCTTTATTGCATTCAGTGCCGTTTCTTCACTGCAAATCAACAGAACAGTGCAGAATCAGTCCATCAATTCCAGTTTCAACATACTGTAATAGAACTTATCTATAATTTCTGTGGAATATAAAACTACCACAGAAAGTCCAAAAAGCAACATTTTGATGAGCAGAAAACTTGTTTTCTTTTGAACCTACTAAACCTCCAAAATATATTTCTAGCAGACGTAATTCCTTAGTGGATCACTGTAATTATGTGATTATTTTTGTAGTGCCGCACACAGAACTTCTCGTCATAGCAACTATGAACCATTGCTTCATGCATAATGAGGTCATAAAAAGGAGATATAACAAATAAAGAGTATAAAGTGTCAGATATAAAGAAAATTATATATAATGTCATGACTTCTTATGTGTCCCCTGAATGCACATGGAAAATCCAAATGACATTGACTTTAGTTAGTCCCGAATTCTGCAATCATATCGAACACTATGGATATTATAGAAAAGGAAACTATACATAGAGCATCACACAAGCACAACTTTACCAGGCACATGTCTTGAGAACAGCACCCCTGCAAAGCACTGTCCTTCTTCAGCACAGCAAGCCTTAAAAGGGTAGAAGACTTACCATCTTCCACAGTATACAGTCCTAGATAATAGCAAGCTGCATGTGCAGATATTGTCACAGATACATCAGCGGTGGTAGGATATGGGCTTTGTACCCCCCCTCTCTCTCTTTCTCTCTCTCTCTCTCCCTGCAGTAACCCTGATTGATCCTTTTTTTTCTTTAATCATTTCAGAGTGCTGACGCACTTGCGGCTTGTGCCAGGTAGTGATTCTGCAGTCAGCAAAACAAAATTGTTCTCTCTCTCTGCAGAGCTGCCCCCACCCATTCACCCCTAGTCCGGGCTGCAAATAGTCATTACGCATAGCAGGAATCACTCCACTGGCGTTAAGATTTCAGAAAACAAAGAACAGACTAAAATAGTCGTAAATAATTTTCCTGAAAAAGAAGGAAAAACGACACCACACAACACATAAAAGCATGTACACAAATATGCAACCACAAATTTGAAAAACAGTAAGCCATTTATATAATGAATATAAAAAAATCCATTAGTACTTTATGATTAAATTACATTTTAACCACTGATAAATTTGGATTTTGATTTTAAAAAAAATAATTATATATATAGTTTTGTATATGAGTATGAGTAAGAATATGTTCTTTAAGATTTGATTAAAATATAGAAATGTCACTGTAGCAAATTGAAACAAAGAAAAGTGTTGTTGAATACATAATGTTTTTATTTATTTATGTTTATGTTTTACCTAAGCTTGTACCTTATCATAGTACAGGTATGCACCATATAACGTCCATTCAATGCATCATCCAACTGCATATACAATGGAACCATATATTATAACACTCGTAAATCAAAGTTACTTCCCCCCCATAAGAAACAATGAAAACTCTAATTATTCATTCCACAACCCACAAAAAATAAATACCATATATAAAAATAATTAATACAAAATATAAAGTAAAAATAAAACAAATGAATCTGCAAACTTAACCTTTGAAAAAGTAAAAATAAATCTGGCAGGATTTTTTTAAATTAGGAAAATAAACAAGAAACCTCTCTAATGAGACTAACTAACGGAATCACTGCTTAAAGTAAAAAAAATATAACAAATTAACCTGCACTTTACATTTGAAAAGAATCACGACAGAGCAGTGGCTCCATTAGAGTGTGTGTGTGAGAAGGCGAGAGGAGGAGGGAAGGAGCACGCTGTCCAATGACACACACACACACACACACACACACACACTAACGGAATCAGTGCAGGCTGACAAAGAGAGAGAGAAAATGGACCTCTCTCATGAGACTTGCTTTTGCTTTACAAACATGCACACACATGTTATAATAAACACGACTTTCACACACACACACACACACACACACACACACACACACACACACACACACACACACACACACACACATATATCAGACACAAAATAAAAGATGCTTTTCAGAGGGTTAAAGTGTTATAGTAAACAGTACCAGATTATACCAGTAAGAGACGCACACTAAGACCGAGCATGGGAGATGATTACCCAAAATTCGGATGGAGCCGATGTACCTACACATAGCAAACGCAACAGATTCCTTAAGTGGTGCATACGTCTTATGGCTTGAGACTTGGCAAAGTCATTTTGGGGCTTTTAGCACCACTGAATTAATAAACTGTGTGGGTATACTATATGTCGCTTTTTGACCATTTATGTGCAAATTTGATAGCAGAAAATGTAAAATGAATTAAAACTCATGTTCCAAAATTTTGTACAATTTACATTGTAGAATTCTTCTTTTTATGGAAATAAACTGTTCAAAGAAATGATTAATATATACGCTGTCCAATAAAAAAAGATTTAATTTAATTTAATTTAATTTAATTTAATTTAATTTAATTTAATTTAATTTAATTTAATTTAATTTAATTCTCTAGTATGTCCCAAAGTAATATTCAGGAGTGAATATGATTCCTCATTCTCTTAGAACAACTCTTTCACCTTCTTACTTTCCTGTTCTTTCATCCTACCAATAGGGCAAAAAAGTTCATTTATGGGATAAACTGCTCATTCAGTACATCAACCCATTTCCACATTAGCCACATTGAGAATTTAAACCTGACCAAGTGAATCAACCTCAGGTCTTAATATTGCTTCAGGGGGCACTAGGAATATTGGGTGCATCGCTTCATGCACGCCCAAGGTGCGGACAACGTGTATTGATTAGGGCATGTTGACTTTTTAGACAAGATGATATTGTTTTGATTGATCCAAATTCCAAACTTTATGCAAGTTAAAGTCTTTTTTCTATTTTTGCGATGAAATTTCACAAAGGATTTAAATGATCTCTGATCAATGCCATTCATTATTTATTTTACTACATGTCTTGCATGAAAGTTGATTGTTTGCGTTAAACAGTTCCACAATTCACAATTCCAGGAATTTTAGTAATCTCCTTATTTGTTTTCTTTTGTTGAGGCAGTCCAATAATTGGCCCCTAAAAATCTGCATATCATGATCTTTTTTTTCATAATTTAATAGAAAAAGTGAATATATTCTGAATGTACACATGAATTACTGCATCAAGGTGGCATGGAGGCAATCAGCCTGTGGCACTGCAGAGGTGTTATTGAAGATGATATTGCTTTGATAGCAGCCTTCAGCTTGTCTATATTGTTGGGACTGCGGCTTCTCATTTTCCTTTTGGCATACAGAATCTATGTAGATCAGGTCAGGAGAGTAAATTTAGCCTGTCAAGCACAGTAAAATGAAGGGACATTAAAACGTTTTGAATTCACCTTCAAAATGGCTTCGCCGTTTGTCCTCCCTCAGACCCAATAAAACATGGCAGTAAAATAGTCTGACTGATGGGTACAAACTTTCAATGCACAATGCTGCGAATTGGTTGAGCTGTGCACCTGCCTCACCTTTTTCATTTAATTGATGGGCTCTTCCACTGTGAAGACTGTTGCTTAGTCTCAGGGTCGTACCCATACACCCAGTGACCCTCAACATGAAGGACGGGTCACTCACGGCACGCTGATGGAGCTCTTGGCAGACTTCAATGCAAATTTCCTTCTGCTCATGGGTCAGCAGCCCGGGGTGCGAACTAGGCTACAACACGGTGCATGTTCAAATCACATGTGAGGATCACCTGGACTGTTCCGCATGACCACATACACAGCAATGTTGTGGATTGTTCTCATACGATCATAATGCAGAAGTTGCCGAATGGTTTAGACATTTTTGGGTTGAGCTCGTTGAAGATCTTCCTGATCTTTTGTCCACCCTGGATCTTCCAGAGACGATCTTTCGCTCTTGAAGTGCACGTGCCACTTACCTTGAATGACTTATCATCATAAACTTGTTGAATCATGTCAAACGTGTCTGTGGCAGAGAAATAGTGGACATGGTAACGCACATGGTCAGAATAGCAACAGTTGCAAAGCACCTGATGATGTCTTTTGGCACATTGACCTTATGAAGGTCGGTGCTCTGACTGTGCATGTAGCCTTGTGCTTCTATCTGTTGGCTCAAAATGTTTTCATACCACCTCATATCATGGTCAGCAAACCAGTTAGTGGTTGTTTTGGCACTATGAGCAACTAGTCCTGTTGGAATAGCAACTTGGAACCTCCATGAAGCTTGTCCGTAGACAGAAGGAAGTCGTCATCAGACTCTATCGATATCAACTCAAAACAATTGTTGCCATTTACACCAAAATTTATCAGCCATAACATTATAATGCAAAACATTATGCCCGTTACTGGGGGTAGTTGCTCATGTTGAGCAACTACTTTTTTTTATTGATATTTAATTGGTAATCAGTTTTAATTATATGGCTGATCAGTGTATATCTGCCACTCTCTCTGCCTTTATAACTTCAATTCTAATATGTTAAAAAGGGTTCGACATTGTTTTATTGAGTGTATACACAAATAAAACCGTATGGATTTGCTGTATGGATCCAGATTTGTGGGCGTGTGTGTGTGTGTGTGTGTGTGTGTGTGTGTGTGTGTGTGTGTGTGTGTGTGTGTGTTCGTGTATTTAATATCCTTCTGAAAGTACTGGAAGAGCAAGTTTCTTACTTTTTGCTTTACATTGAAGATTTAGGTTTGAGATCCATTGTGAAAATTTTAGCTTTCATTTCCTTATATTTACATTTCTTGGTATGAATATTGTGATTTTTCAGCAAAGCTCTGAACAAACTAAGAGAAGCATATGTTAATGTATAGCCTCAATGTTTACTTGTAAAGAAGCCCTTTTAAACCAAGATTTATATAAATCACAAAGAAAGTTCTGTTTGAAACGGGACCTCCACCCTACTCCTGTGGTAAATGGGTTGAGTTTATACTACAGTCCACCCATCCTGGATGTCAATTATAAATGTGTAACGTCACCCTCGTACCACCTTAGCTCACACAAAGACCTCTCAGTATGGCTGAATACTGCACCCTGATCCATGCATCTTTCATTGACAAAATGTAAATTTCTTAAATAAAAAAAAAAGAAATGAAAAAAGGTATTTCTGTTGTATGCTGTTTTCCACTACAGTGTGACAGGAAACACATTTTTTTACACACACACACACACACACACACACACACACACACACACACACACACACATTACAGATAAAAAATTTAATTTTCTTACTTGTGGCAAAAATCACATTTATTTACTGTAAATTACACTCACTTTCCCTATGATGGTTTGACTAAAGGCTTTAAACTTTTTACCTCTAATAGCTTTTGATGAAGAAGTCATTTGCAGTTATTTTAGGACCTAATGTAGATACAGAAGTTATAGATCTTACAATTAATTTAGAATTCTTAATTATTTTGTGGTAACACTAATACAATTGAAATCTCAATTTTCCTCACAGTGATGTAAATAGTGCGATCATGTATCATACTGAGTCTACAAATAGCTTCATCAATATGATTAAAATATGAAAAACTTTTTAGCTTGTTTAAAGTCCCATTTCAAAATCCCATTTCGATTAACAGTCTGTTATATGTATTTCTCATGCATTGCTAATAAACTAATAAAGTTAATGAAAGTGGGAAGGTACAGTATATATGTCTTACCTTGTGAAAAAGAGAGTGTGCTTTCAGTAGCGTTTCCTTTCTTTACTCGCACCTGCAGAACGTCACGCGAGGTAATGAGTGAAAAAGGCGCACATCGCGTTGCTTAGACTTTTAATAGTTTTCATTCATCCTTCCCCCCCCCCCCCCCTTTTTTTTTACGATTGCCTCCTCCAGAATGAAACAGACTGATGACAGCTGATGACATCGAATTCATGACGTCGAATCAGAAGCTCGTTTGTCAGGACTGGGCGCTGCTGGAAATGGTGGAGAGAAAATAAGAGCATTCCCTCTTTCTCTCAGCACGTGTGTTTAAACCATTAAGTACATTTATAGATTTGCAGTGAACGCTAAATGTCAGTGTTTAATGGAGATCAGGTAAGATAAAATAAGATAAAACCAAATAAAATAAGAAACTTTATTGTCGTTTTAACTTATACAATAACAATTTTATTCTAAATCAGCGTTCAGCAGGTGAAGAGCAATGTAAGACAAATGTTATTATATAAAGTAGATATTCAAGTAGTATCGTATAATAGTATAACTAGCACTGTGTTATTGCACTGCACATTTTTGGTCTCATTATTATTATTATTATTATTATTATTATTATTATTATAATAATAATAATAATAATAATAATAATAATAATAATAATACTAGTAGTAGAAGTAGTATTTTCCCCTTTATTCTGTATTTCCCTTCTTATCAACCAGAGAGAGAGAGAGAAAGCCACACTTGTTTTCATTGCTCTGCGCGTATAATGACGATAAAGATCATTCATTCATTCATTCATTCATTCATTCATTCATTCATTCATTTATTCATTCATTCATACTGCACTGTAGTAGACTATCAGTATTCAGGGTGAAGGTGGTTAAAGAGTTCTTGTGTTTGTGTTAAAATATATATATATAAATCATACAAAAGTTGTTTTTTGATTCTCATTTTTAAGGAGTTAATTAATTGTAGACAAGTATATTCAACCATGAGAGTGAAAGGTTTGATGAACGGAACGATTTCTTGTCTCAGAAAAAAATCTTAGAGAGCTTATATTTAATATACCCTATTTTATAAAACATTTGCAAATGCATTAATATAGTTAGATCTGTACACAATGACTCGATCTTAGCCATTTATAAAAGCTGATGGTCATGGTGTAAAACAGAAAATCTGAAATGCCTGGTTCTATATTTCAATATTTCAATGTTGTCTTTCAGGACTCCATTCACATGAAAAAAGAAACAGAAAAATAAGAACATTTCATCTTCTTTTACCAATGTTGGTCCAGTTCAAACACAACATGTGCTGTTTAAGGGTGTGTGTATGAGTACCAGTACTGTTTACAATAAGGCTGCACAAAGACTCCTTTCTGAGCATCTGAGCAAGCAGCACTGCTGGGGTAATTGGGGGTGGGGTGAGGGTAGGGGGGTGCATGCCACTGTGCTCTGAACGATTTCTTCTGTGCTTAGAAGCACAGGGTGGACAAGTACTGCAATAAGAAAGCAGGCACTGTATGTTGGCTACAAGGTTTGATTCATTTGAGAAAACCTGTACTATGAATTTCATAGTTTAACGTCCCAAGGTTGCAGCCTGTCTTTCTTCACTGCCAACTGAAATAGCATTGAAAGAATATAGAGTAAAGAAAGTTAAAAAAAAAAAAAAAAAAGTTTTATCCTGCCATTTAATTTTATGTAAATGAATAACATGTTAAGCAAGCTATTAAATTCTCTGTGAAATTGCAAATGCTTAAGCAAGTATAATCATTCTGTGGGAAGCTAATCTTATTGTAACACAGGCTTGCTTATGTAGATAACATTTTCAGTAGTCCTGTCCGCATAAAAGGAAAAGATCTATGGCACATCATTATCTTGTTAACAATGTTAAAAAAAAAAAAAACTTCCTAATGCTCTATCTCAGGGTGCACATGTAGGCATGGTGTCTTGATAAATGTCTCAAATTTTCTGCTTAAATTTAAACATGGTGTTAAGCTATGGGGAATTACTGTATTGTAACAACAAAACTACACCAAAACAAGGTGTATTTGTCTTGGTTTAAGTGTTTACTATAGGTTGTAGAAATGTAGAAAATATGTGCTGTAATCAGCCTGTAAAGGAAGTGAGTGAAAGATATCTAGTTATTATATGTACACTAGGAATATGTGAATTTAACTTACCCCATATCACTGCAACTGGGGTTTTTCTATACTTTAGCTCTCTAAAAGTATTCATGAGTTATATGATTCTACAGAGAAGCTTCAAAAGTTTATGAAAAATACTCACACACTGAGTTTTATTATAATAGCTAATTTTCTGTGTATATTCAAAAAAACCTGAAAGCATTTTTTTTAAAAACAAAACCATGACACCTACATACGCATTTTGAGCTGCAAATTATTCTCCCCTGTGCGGTTGTAATAGCCTCCACTATTCTGGGATGGCTTTACAGTAGATCTTGGAGCATGCATTTGCATTCACAGATTTAGCCACAAGAGCAGTAGTAAGGTGCTGGTATCAGACAAAAAAAAAACTGGGGTGCGGTCTGTATTCCAATTCATCCCAAAGTGTTTCAGTAGGGTTGAGTTTCACTTACTGAATGTTACTGAATGTCAAGTTGTTGACTCCAACCTTGGCAAAACATGTTTTCATGGACCTCGATATATACTGTACACAAGGGCATTGTCATTCTGAAACTCATTTGGGCTCAGCCTCTTAGGGTTTTTCATAATTGGCCCACAAAATGAACTTATGTAATGCACATATGTAAGCAGTCCAGGTGAGCTCACATACAGTATCTCTAAACAAAGCAAACAGTAGCAACCTCAGGTAATCATATCATTAAAAACATATAATTAAGAACACACTATTTTAAGTCAATGTAGTGGGTTAGTTAATTGAAAATTAATTATTGCATTTTGACTAAGTGATTTAGAAGATGAATGAATCAATGAAACAACCAGGCTTGTACCGCAGCTCTTATAAGATGTTTAGAGGGTTTCTCTCTTTATGTTCTTCTTCAGGTGGTAAAATGTATCCTCAGGTTGGGAGATGTCTGGTGACTTTCCTTCCTAAGCAAGTCCTTTGTTGTGTTGGCAGTATGATTTAGATTATAGTATTGTCTTACTGCATGATAAATATCCTACAAATACCATTGGATGTACTTCTGTAAACTGACAGGCAAAATGTTTCTGTAGACTTGTGACTTCCTTCTGTTTCTAAATTCATGAGTTACAGCTTGAGAAATGATTAGCAAGCTTGTCTAAGAAGCAGCTTCATCAGCAAGCATTAGCACAACCTCCTTGAAAAACAAGTTTAAATCAACAGGAGGTCCTCTTTTCCTCATACTTACAGTACAAGAAGGTCGACAATAATGCAGCCTTTTAGGGACGCATAGTAGAGTCTAATGACTGCAGGTGTAAATGACCTCCCATAATACTCTTTAGAGCTACAAACATGTCTCAGTCTGTTACCGATTGTGCAGTTTTGCTTGGTTAGGATAATGCAAATCAAGTGATAGTTTAATATAATAATATAATTGTTAACATAGTTGTCCAATATAACCTATAACTGACTACAGTTTCTGGTGAGTCCAGTCTGAGACACAGAGCTTCCTTTCCAGAGCAGCTTATTAAGCCTATTTTCTTTCAGACCTTCATGTCTTGAAATGCTGGCCACCAGCTCTTTCAAGTAATGGTGAAAGTACGGGACTGGGATTATAGTCATGTACTTTGAAGAATAACTAACTTTCAGCAATGTTAGCATACAAGTGAATAGAAAACGTATTTATTGTTATGGCATAAGTGATTACACAAATCAACTATTTGTGTGACATTCATTTCAATATTACTTTAAAGCACTATGGTTGTCTTAGCAAGAGAAAAAGTACCAAAAAATATTAAATTTATTGTGGTCTTCTTCACAGCTATGCGCTTAGTGTCCTCACACCTTTCTATTGCAACCAGCATTAATCATTTCAGCATTTTGAGCTACAGTAGCTCTTCTATTGGACTACATGGGTCAGTCTTCCCTCTCCACATGCACCAATGAACATTGGTTGAGTAGGATTTGACAATTGTGATAACTGCGATAGATAACTGTTAGATCTGTTAGAACAATTATATAGTGTATATATAAGTGTATATATATGATACAAATCTTACATACATATAAATAAGTCAATAAGCAGTGATTTCTATACCGCAATACCGTAAAAGCGATTGTGATCCTGGGCACACTTGCGTATTTACACAACCGGAAACAGTAGGTGGCGGTAGAGAGGTAGTTGGTTTGTTTTTCGCCGGGAAAAAAAAAACTAAGAAAGAAGAAGAAACGCCCACTCGGGCATGAATTGTGAGGCACCTGTTAATTCTCCGTGTGGATGTTTTTTATTTTTGTGACAAAACAACGGTACTGTAGACAACATCACTACTGACACATCAACGTGCGCTGCACGTACACTACACGAGGCACTGAGGAATGACTTTACAACTTTACTCTGTAAGGTGAATAATCAGGTGCTGTCTACATTCTCTACTGATTTACAGTCAAATTTAAATAAAGTGCTCATTAAACATTACTTTCTTTAGTCATAGCAAATGAGCGTTATTTAAAAATTTTACTTTTTTATCATAAAAATAGTGTTTGTGTACACTGTGAATTAATCACAAATGTAAACAATGAATAAATAAATGCAAGAAATGCTACAAATAAATATAATGCCTGTAAGAAAAAAGTTCAACAAATAGCATAGATACATATAATAAATTATAAATATCTAATCATGCATTTTTCTGTTCTCCTCAGGATCATCTGGGTTCAAGAGAGGGGTGGTGTGTGATGGCAGGATGTCCTTGTGACCAGGAGAGACCAGGAATGGCTACTCCTATTAAGAAGACAACAAGATCTACAAGAGAGATGCTTGTGCTCTTTTTTTCCTTACCTTGCTATGTGTAGATTTTCAAACTTAGCTGAGGTGCTAAAACTATTGAATTTAAAACCTCACCATGCATCACTGTTTAGTGTTTAACATGTTTTGTGTGGCACGTGTTTATATTGTATTTTTGCAAATGTAAAAATAAATGTATGATGTAAAATCCAAGATGAGTGTGGGGGATTTGAAATAGAGACAAAGTACTGGATAGAGTGCAACATGTTTTATTAAACATTATTAAATAAAAATATAATAAAATATAAACATTAAAATGTAGCATATTTTTATATTTACTTGTACTTGCATAGCCAGAGGGTGTGTTAATGAAATTAAGACAACAGTTGGTCCATCGTCTGCATCAACATCCTGTTTGATCTCTTGATGTTTCATCCTCTGCATCTGTAGTCAGTGTTTCTCCATCTGAATTTGAGATTTATGCAGGCATTATGAGCCTCCTGCTCTTGCATGTCTGGTTTTGCCTCTTTCTTCTGTTGTTAGCTGGTCTTGTGCTACTGTCAAAGGTCTCAGTCTGTGTTTCCTCCAGTGCCTGTCTGAAAGAAAGTATAAAAGCAAGAAATTAGCTGCTATAACAGCTTGTACAAATGACATTTTCCCAACATTTCAGTTTTGTCACAGCAATCACAGATAACCTGAAATTGTGTGTGGAGCTTATGTGGCTCATCAGCATCTCAGTTTTTATAAGAGTCTCCGAGATGATCAATGATCATCTGAGATGATAAATGTCACCACGAGATCCACAGACAATTACCTGGAGATGTGGTGATAATATGAGACTCTCTTTAACAGCGTTAATAACAGGAGTTAATAGTATTTAATATTAACTTACCGTTTACTCGCAGGCTCTCTGCTGGACCAGGCTTCATGCTTGCCGGTGGTATGCGCTAAAATGCCCCCTGCCACAGATTGCCCCCCCCCCCTACATAATCTCTATCAGATATTATATTAGAACACAAATTCATAGGTTTATTATTATCAAATATGATATTACTATTATAATTAACACTAGGCATGTCACAGGTCATGGCATGCCAAACCGCTCGAAAATTTGAACGTAAATGGCGCCAAACTAAATTGTTAGTATTCAAAATAGCTTGGAAGGAGAGCATCCTGAACTATAAAAAAGCTCTCAGTGATGCTAGATCAATGTATCTCTCCACTCTTATAGAAAATAACAAAAACAACCCGAGATTTTTATTTAATACCGTAGCTAAATTAACTAAAATCAAGACCACTGCAGAAATCTCCACAACTACATCATGCAGTAGTGAGGATTTCATGAACTTTTTCAATAACAAAATCATAAATATTAGGCAAAAAATTCAGGCTTTGAAACCAGACAATTTACCTGTATATTAGATCCTAATATACGATATCAAACCTCCCCTTTATCTCCAAGATTCTGGAAGATTCTGGAAAAGGTAGTATCACAGCCGCTATGTTCACATCTACACAGAAATAGCATAAATGAACTGTATCAGTCAGGATTTAGGCCTCATCACAGCACAGAGACAGCACTTGTTAAAGTAGTAAACGACCTCCTATGGGCCTCTGATCAGGGTTGCGTCACTATACTTGTGTTACTTGACCTCAGTGCAGCTTTTGACACCATTGATCATAGCATTCTCCTTCACAGATTAGAAAAGGTAGTAGGAATTAAGGGAACTGCCATCTTGTGGCTCAGATCTTATTTGACTGATCGTTATCAGTTTGTAGATTTAGATGGTGACCATTCCTCATGTTCTCAAGTGGAGTTTGGTGTTCCACAGGGTTCAGTTTTAGGCCCACTGCTTTTTTCCCTTTACATGCTTCCTCTGGGCAACATAATTCGTAAACATGGTATTAGTTTTCATTGTTATGCTGATGACACACAATTATATGCTTAATCCTGATAAGACAAAAGTTCTAGTCATAGGACCACAAGTAGCTAGAAGTAAGCTTTCTGATCACACTGTAACTTTAGATGGTCTTTCTGTTCCATCAAGTGCAACAGTAAAAGACCTTGGTGTGATTATAGATTCCAGCCTTTCGTTTGAAGCACATGTGGATAATATTACCAGGATAGCTTTCTTTCACCTTAGAAATATTGCCAAGATAAGAAACATATTGTCACTAAATGATGCAGAAAAACTTGCTCATGCTTTTATCACCTCTAGGTTGGACTATTGTAACGCCTTACTGTCTGGTTGTTCAACTAGGTGTATAAACAAGCTTCAGTTAGTACAGAATGCAGCAGCGAGAGTCCTCACTAAAACCAGAAGATACGAGCACATCGCCCCTATCTTATCTATGTGAAATTTCGCACTGATTTTAGGATACTATTTTTGACATTTAAAGCACTAAATGGTCTCGCGTCACAGTATTTGAGTGAACTGCTAGTGTCTTATGATCCGCCACGCCTACTTCAATCAAAGAATGCAGGCTGCCTGTCTATCACGTATTATTAAAACTACAGCAGGGGCAGAGCTTTTTCTCCAAAGTTATGGAATAGTCTTCCCATTAATGTTCGGGACTCAGACACAGTCTCAGTGTTTAAGTCTAGGTTAAAAACCTATTTATTTAGTCAAGCATTTTTGTAAATAGATTAGCCTTAGGAGCAGATCTGGGGGACTCATGGACGTAGAGTATTCTGGTGAACTGGTATGTTTAGATGCTGTCTTCCCCACTCTCATTGATCAGGTTTGTTGACGGTGAGGTGATTGGTTGCTTTACATCACAGAGAGCCCTCATGTGTGTGTTTCCTTCTGGCTCTCCCTTTTAGTTATGCTGTTATAGTTAGTCCTGCCGGAGTCCCTGCTTGCACTTTGCACTAAATATACATTCACCTTATACATGTTGACTGTGACCATACCTAACTGCCATCTCTCCTTATTTTCTGTTCTCTCCTCTCTCTCTTTCCTTTCCCTCTCCCTGTCTCTCTGTCGAGCTATACATATCGCTCCTGAGTTGCCAGTGATCCAGACCCCTCTGCCCTCTGGACCCGTCTAACCCAGCCTGGAGTCCTTGATGCTGGAGAGATTGATGCTGACAGCGGTTCTCTGGGGACCCGTGACTTCAGTTGTTCGATAGCTCAGGACTGGAATTTCCTACAGTCTACCAGAGCCTCCAGGAACAAACTGGACTCCTTTTAATTTTAACACACATCTCCTGTTATACTGAACTTCCAGTCTTACACATTATTACGCTGATCAATCCCTGCTATCCGTTATGACCCAGATGAGGATGGGTTCCCTGTTGAGTCTGGTTCCTCTCAAGGTTTCTTCCTATTACCATCTCAGGGAGTTTTTCCTTGCCACCGTTGCCCTCGGCTTGCTCATCAGGGACAATCTTATCATTTGGATTCATACACATTGCATACAAACTTACTTCTTTTGATTGTGTAAAGCTGCTTTGTGACAATGTCAATTGTTAAAAGTGCTATATAAATAAAATTGACTTGACAGGTGTCAAGACCATTAATACAAATTCTCATATTATGTTTATTTTCTGACATTTATTTTACAGGGATTTTTCATTTAATACAAAAATGTTTGCACTAAATAAATATTTATGATGAACAAGAAATGATTTTTTATTATAAAATAAGAAATATAAAAAATACATCTTGTATATGAAAAAAAACATTGTAAATGTGGTAATCTGTGGTGGGGGGCCTTTTAGTGCATAACACTCAGGACCCCAGAACATGATTGGTCTGCCCCACCGCTGGATCTTGGAATTAAGTTGCATGACTAGTGGCATCGCTACGTTGATTAGCTTCCCATGATAGTGCTGTTTTAACCCCTGGATTTCTATAACCTTTTGTGTGTGTGTGTGTGTGTGTGTGTGTGTGTGTGTGTGTGTGTGTGTGTGTGTGTGTGTGTGTGTGTATATATATATATATTTTTTTTATGCTTCAATCTTTGGTTTAAACTTTTTGTGTTAATCTGTTTTAAACTTGATTATTCTTTTATTTTGTCTTTTCTTTATGCTTCTCCTCACTGTTGCTTTGCTTGCTTTAAGGCTTTGCTTTAAAGTTTAGTTTGTTTGTTGACTTTCTGCTCTCTTGCTTTAAAGCTCTTCCGGGTTGTAAATTACTGCTTGTGTTTGTGGGAATGTGACTCGGTGTGTGTGTGTGTGTGTGTGTGTGTGTGTGTGTGTGTATCCCTCTTGAGTTTGTGAATGAATATGAAGTGAGTAAGTGTGTGTTGGGTCACTGTGAAATACCTTACTGGCTCTGTGTCCCCCTATGGAATAAAATCACTGTCAAAAATAATCGTGCGTGAAAAAAAAGATTTGTGTGTAATTCTGTGTTTTGTCTGAGTTGGATTCCAAAATCTACAGCCACGACCGCTTACAGATACGATATTTTATGTGTTTGTTACAGTACAACTCTGAAATATACGATTCTGACCACTTAAAGACACAAAACTTGTTTTTACAACTCCTCTGTTACACGTTACCCATGAATGTATTGTGTTAAACCACTGTCAAAAAACGTCATCAAGGCCACATGCACAGGCACCACTATAAGAAGGAAGAGGAATCGATTCACTGCATGCCATTTTAAACTCCTAAAATCTTACCTGCTATAGTTAAAACATCTCAGTATTTTCACTTCTCTTAAACAGGTATGAATCTATGAAAAAAAAAAAAAACTTAACTGAGAGAATGTGTGAGCCCAGGATCTGCCATTTTGGTGACAGTGGTTTAAAACGGTGGCCGAATGAAAGGTTTTAATGTTTGAAGAAATCAGTTACATTCAGTCACATTCCCATGCTACTAAAGCCCCATTACCCTTGGCTCGGCTCTCCCACGCTGGCACATCCTGTCTATTACGGTGGAACCTCGGATTGCGAGTAACGCGGTTTGCGAGTGTTCCGCAAGACGAGCAAAGATTTTAAATACATTTTGGCTTGAAAAACGAGCAAGTCTTGGATTACGAGTATCATGTATCATACGTGTTTCTTGTTTTGATTCCGAGCGTCACATGATCACAACTGATCCAATGGTCTTCCTCTCTCTTGCATTGCAGAATTGTCGGTAATCATCTCCCAAGTCTCATTAGAGGGTAAAGATTCATTTTCTCTCTCCCTCTCTGTTTCAGCCTGTCATTAGTCGTTATGTGTGCACACGCGTAATGTGACACAAATGCCCCCCACACACACACTCTCTCTCTCGCCTTTACAACCACGCTCCCCCCCCCCCCCCCCGGTTTTTATAATATAATTTTATAAAAGTAAAAAATAAAAAAGTAAAAAGTTATATAATTTACTGATGTGTATAATGAAAATTAGTAGGGCATACAAAATAAATATTTTTGGACAATTTAATTAACAAATTAAAACATTTACTATATAAATTCATTTTTCCATATTTATCTACAGTTAAATAAAAATGTGTCGAACATGGAAGGAAGTTAGATGTCATCAAACAGGTCATCAGGATCTGGACTGACTTGTGTAGACTGCTGAAACGGAACTTTACTCACTTCTACTTTGGCTTCTTTAGGCGGACCAATCCTGTAAATACAGTTAATAAACACCATCACAATACTTAAAAATCCTCATTACATTATGTAAATTGTCATCTTTAAAGGAACACCTACTAATTTTTGGCTGAATCTTTACTAGTATCTGTATCAGGGTTTTCATTTTCTTTGATAAAAAGGGTTTAAAAGTTATTGTTAACAATTATAATTAGTTAAACATTGCATACCTATTTATCCACATACTTATTGTAAAGAATGATTAGATTAGTTTCTATATGAAAATATAAAGGAGCAAGTGTGACAAAAATATACATAAAACACACAGTGGCACGGTGGTAGTTTAGTGGTTAGCATTGTCACCTTGCACCTCTGGTCTCGACTCTGTACATGTTCTCCCCGTGCTTAGTGAGTTTGTTCCACAGTCCAAAGACATGAAGATTAATTAAGCTAATTGGCATTCCCAAAATTGCCCTCTAGTGTGTGAATTTATGTGTGCAAGTGTGTGCACTGCGATGGATTGGCAACCTGTCCATAGTGTACTCCCACATCATATACTAAGTTTCCTGGGATAGATTCCAAGTCCCCTGCGACCCTGTAAACAGGATTATGCTGTATAGACCATGAGTGAGTGAGTGAGTGAGTATCTCATGCTTGGATTCACATTATGGATGGTAGGGGCAGAGGAGAAATCCATGTGTGTTTTGTGTGTTAAACCCCTGGCAGCAGACAGCATAAGACCCAACAAATTGAGAAGACACTTTGAAAACAAAAAACATCCCAGTCACATCAGTAAGCCACTCAATTTATTTCAATGAAAAAGAATACCTTCAGCAGGAAAATCACATGGTAAAATCCGCATCAGCAAAGCATCAACGACTTCATTCAAAGTTGCATGCAATTTTTTTGCAAGCATGCCCAAACTAGAACCATAGCTGATGAGTTTTTTTGAAAGATGAGTGTTTGAACTCAAGCAAGTTCAATAATGAAACTGGCAAATTTCAGTGATGTATTTGGAAAGCTAACTGAATTAAGTCTTCAGGTTCAAGGAGGAGACAATCACCTACCTCCGCTGGCAGACAAGATCACTGCATTCACATCTTTTCCTTGAGATGATTATTTTAAAAAAAAATCTTCCCAAACAACAGTTCACAGTATGATTTGGTTATGGATCCGTTCAGTGCAGCAGGCTGATATATTTTGGTATTTTACTTTATTTACTGACTATGACCATTTATTATACTGTATTCTCCCACAGTCTTTGGTGCATATTTTTCAATCTTACCTTAAGGCTTGGCCCTGCCCCCGAGCTGGTCTTTTTGTCTGGGACTCCACGGGTTGACTAACACGCAGACGCCTTTTGCGGCTTGGTGCCACATCCGCAATGTCATTTAGACTGTCATCCATTGGGTTACTTGCCAGCACTTCCAAAAAGCAATTCATAAAAATTAACTTTGATGACTCTTGTGTCTTTTAATAAAGAGTGCAAAACATTGTAATGCTAAATCTGTGGTGCGGTTTTAAATGTTTAAGTGTATCTGACTTCAGCTGTATACACATACACCAATAAGCAATAACAATAAAGTTACTTCCCTAATATTGTATTGGCCCCTCCCGTATCACAAATACAACTGTGAACCAACACCTCTAAAGGTGTTCCGTGGTATATGGCAACAAGGTGTTAGCTGATCCTATAAATCATGTAAGCTAAGTCAAGTCAACACCTTTTTTTTTTTTTTTGCATGTTTCTCAACCCATTCTTAAATGATATGCAGTGTGGAAAGGAGTATTAGCCTGCTAAATAAAGAAAGGCTTTATTTCTTAGCAGAACACTGCCCAGAGCATCAGACTGTCTTTGCCAGTACGGTCCTTCCTGTAGTGCATCTACAGTCGTGGCCAAAAGTTTTGAGAATTACATAAATATTGGAATTTGGAAAAGTTGCTGCTTCGGTTTTTATAATAGTAATTTGCATATACTCCAGTATATCTGTTATGAGTGATCAGATGAATTGCATAGTCCTTCTTTGCCATGAAAAAAAATATTTCCACTGCATTTCATTGCTGTTATTAAAGAACCTGCTGAGATCATTTCAGTAATCGTCTTGTTAACTCAGGTGAGAATGTTGACGAGCACAAGGCTGGAGATCATTATGTCAGGCTGATTGGGTTAGAATGGCAGACTAGACATGTTAAAAGTCAAGTCAATGTTTATTCTTAACCATGGTGACCTGCAAAGAAACACATGCAGCAATCATTGCATTGCATAAAAATGGCTTCACAGGCAAGGATATTGTGGCTACTAAGATTGCACCTAAATCAACAATTTATAGGATCATCAAGAACTTCAAGGACAGGCTTCAGGGCAGCCTCCGAATGGCGCAGTGGTAAAGTGGCTCGCCCTATCATCCGGAGATCGCCAGTTCGAATCCCGGGTGATGCTGTAACCTCTCGCAGCCGGAGGTCTAGAGAGAGCTGGTTGGCTGAGCTCTCTCAGAGGGGAGGGATGAGGGGTACTTAGTGCTCCCACATTAATCACGGCTCTACAGCTAGTCAGGGGCGTCTGTGGCGGCTGGCGTCACGTGGTTGGGAGGAAACACGTGATAGTCTTCGGCCCTTCCGGCTGAGTGGTATTAGTAGCCTGAATGTGGGAGCCCCACATTTAGGGAGAAAATCATAAAAAAAAATTTAATTAATTAATTAAAAAATAAATAAATAAATAAATAAAAAAGGTTTCAGGGCATTCAAGTCAGTCCAGTAAGCGCCAGGATCGTCTCTTAAAGAGGATTCAGCTGCGGGATCGGCGTGCCAGAGCTTGCTCAAGAATGGCAGCAGGCAGGTGTAAGCGCATCTGCACGCACAGTGAGGCGAAGACTTTTGGAAGATTGTCTGGTGTCAAGCAAAGAAGCCACTTGTCTCCAAAAAAAACATCAGGGACAGATTGATCTTCTGCAAAAAAGTACGGCGAATGCACTGCTGAGGACTGGGGCAAAGTCATATTCTCAGATGAAGCCTCTTTCCAATTGATTGGGGCATCTGGAAAAAGGCTTGTCCGGAGAAGAAAAGGTGAGAGCTACCATCAGTCCTGTGTCATGCCAACAGTAAAGCATTCAGAGACCATTCATGTGTGGGGTTGCTTCTCATCCAAGGGAGTGGGCTCACTCACAATTTTGCCCAAAAACACAGCCATGAATAAAGAATGGTACCAAAACACCCTCCAACAGCAACTTCTTCCAACAATCCAACAGCAACTTCTTCCAACAATCCAACAACAGTTTGGTGAAGAACAATGCATTTTCCAGCACGATGGAGCACCGTGCCATAAGGAAAAGTGATAACTAAGTGGCTGGGGGACCAATTTTGGGTCCATGGCCTGGAAACTCCCCAGATCTTAATCCCATTGAGAACTTGTAGTCAATCCTCAAGAGGCGGGTGGACAAACAAAAACCTACTAATTCTGACAAACTCCAAGAAGTGATTATGGAAGAATGGGTTGCTATCAGTCAGGATTTGGCCCAGAAGTTGATTGAGAGTAGTCCAGTCGAATTGCAGAGGTCCTGAAAAAGAAGGGCCAACACCGCAAATACTGACTCTTTGCGTGAATGTCATGTAATTGTCGATAAAAGCCTTTGAAACGGATGAAGTGCTTGTAATTATATTTCAGTACATCACAGAAACAACTGAAACAAAGATCTAAAAGCAGTTTAGCAGCAAACTTTGTGAAAACTAATAATTGTGTCATTTTCAAAACTTTTGGCCACGACTGTACATTGGGCACCAGCAATCCAGCTGTGTAGTCTGTTTTTTAAACGTAGGAAGGAATTTAATGTGGTATCTGTCATCGGTTTTGGTGACAGATACCATAGCACAGCACCACAGAGGCTTTGTGGAGTCTATGTTTTAATGGGTCAGTTTTGGCAGCACAAGGAGGACCGATACAGTTTATACATTGAGCACTATAAAATATGAAATGTAATTTTAACCAACCTTGACTGCTAGGTTTCAAATTCTGAGAAGTTGGATCATCATTGCCCTCCTCATCTGTGGTGCTCCCATAGTCAGTCTTTTCAAGTTCATCATCTGTATGCTCATTTCCCCCACGAGAGTCCACCCCTTTCTTCCGTCTAGGAGGAGGAAAAAATAAATAAAATAGAAAAAACACATATAGTGAATGGATGACTGCACTATTCAAATGGGTTAATAAATTAACTGGTAATAAATCATCTACATGGAAAGTTTCTCTCATTTCCTTTTGATTCTGTAAAGCTGCTTTGCGACACTGTTAAAAGCGTTTTATGCAGTAAATAAAACTGAAGTAAAAGTGAAGTGACAACCAACTGGTAGTGTGATACACACGTTATATACCAGATATGACCCGTTTTAGTTATTCCATAATAACTTAAGTACAGGGTGGGCCATTTATATGGATACACCTTAATAAAATGGGCATGGTTCGTGATATTATTGTCCTGTTTGTGACACATTATATTTGTGAGGGGGCAAACTTTTCAAGATGGGTGGTGACCATGGTGGCCATTTGGAAGTCGGCCATCTTGGATCCAACGTTTGTTTTTTTCTATAGGAAGAGGGTCATGTGACACATCAAACTAGTTGGGAATTTCACAAGAAAAACAATGGTGTGCTTGGTGTTAACTTTATTCTTTCATGAGTTATTTACAAGTTTCTGACCACTTATAAAATGTGTTCAATGTGCTGCCCATTGTGATGGATTGTCAATGCAACCCTCTTCTCCCACTCTTCACACACTGATAGCAACACCGCAGGAGAAATACCAGCACAGGCTTCCAGTATCCGTACTTTCAGGTGCTGCGCATCTCGTATCTTCACACCATAGACAATTGCCTTCAGATGACCCCAAAGATAAAAGTCTAAGGGAGTCAGATCGGGAGATCATTGTCTATGGGTGTAAAGGTACGAGATGTGCAGGACCTTTAATACATAAATTTTGCACTGCAAAAGAATACATTATCCTGTATATGTATTAGTACCTGCATTTTTCATCTTGTATAGTGTCCTCCAGCCCTTTGATGCTCTCCTGTAAAGTGCGAATCTTGGCCTTCTTTCCATTGAGGATCAGCACAAAGCGATTGTACAACTCTTTTTCCAATGTCTCTTTTTCTTTTATATATTTCTTCATTCTACAAAAAAAGACAATCTATGGAATAAAATCACTGTCAAAGAAAATCAAGTGTAAAAAAGAAAAAAAAAAAAAAGGATTTGTGTAATTCTGTGTTTTGTCCAAAAGCTGGATTCCGAAGTCTACGGCCACGACAGCTTACAGATACAAAATTTGCAAGATAAAAGGTGATTTAAATTTTTTGTGCAGTATTAGTTTTTGTGGTCAGAGAGTGTACCTGCTGCCTGGAAGAATATACACACTTCTACGCATGCACACATATACACGCGCACACGTGCACAGACACACAAAAAACACACACAGAGATACAGATACATACACACACAGAGATACATACACACACACACACACACACACACACACACAGAGATACATACACACACACACACAGAGATACATACACACACACACACACACAGAGATACATACACACACACACACACACACAGAGATACATACACACACAGAGATACACACACAGAGATACATACACACACACACACACACACAGAGATACATACACACACACACACACACAGAGATACATACACACACACACACACACAGAGATACATACACACACACACAGAGATACATACACACACACACAGAGATACATACACACACACACACACACACACACACACACACACACACACACACACAGAGATACATACACACACACACACACACACCAGCAAACCTCAGAACACTGCATCTACATCACACACCACATAAAAAGTAAATAAACATCTTAACCTGAGACTTTAGAATAAAATCCTCACCTGCTCCTCTAGAACTCTTAAACACCTGT